>CM016725.1:24197963-24445252 GCA_005771605.1 Scutellaria baicalensis | reverse complement strand
TAGTTCAGTGCCTAAAATGATTTTGTCCATCTTACATGAGACCTACTCGATGGTAAAATGAAAGACATGAAAAGGAGGGAGATTAAAATGAATTTAATAGGAAGTTTGATGTGATAATTGGAAAGGTTATTTATAAATTTTAGAGTTAATTTCAATTTTCATCCAATATGTATGACCCTTTTCATTTTTGAACAACCAAGTATACGTTTTCCAATTTTGGTCATTTATGTTTCTATTTTTTTTTTCTATTTTGATCATATATTTTTCAAATTATTCCAATTTTAGTCAAATTTTCCAATTTCGGTCTTGTATGTTCCAAATGTTTCAAATTTTCCAATTTCAATTCAGGATGGCCATCGGGAAATCTTACGTGGCATCGGCGATTTCGATAACTCCGACCGAAATTGGACTGCAATTGGAAAAATTGAAACATATATGACCAAAATTAAAAAAAGTAGAAACATAAAAAATGGAAAACGTATACTTGGTTGTCCAAAAATGGAAATGATCATACATACGGGATCAAAATCGAAATTAACCCTAAATTTTAATTGTTTGAGTAAGTGTTTACAAGCATTCCAAAAATAAAAAAGGAATCGTTGTGAGTTCTGTATTCACTTCTTTTATTAATGACAGGTAAGTTTCTTGTCAGAACATCTCACGAATTTCTTTTTTCCTATTAATATTCCTATAGATTGTGCCAACAATCGAAATTCATGCAAAGAATTTAGTCATCTTTTGTTCTTTGATTACATAAAGCACGAAATAGGTTAGCTAATTAACTGAAATATATTAGACTAGTGTTGTGTTGGAAATTTGGTGCTAGGGTTACGATGTGGACTGTGTCCCTCCCGATTGCCTGAACATCAAGCTGAAGGATGAGCTATATTACAAGTGATGGAAGCAACACAGTCCGTCTCACACAAGTTTTTGTGCATATAGATACCATCAATGATGAGAGCAACCTTAAATCGAACTAAATTACAAGCTAATTAAGTAGCTTCACAAGGTTGTTGATATGTTTCAGTTGACGTTAATTACCTCCCATGTTGGCGATGTCTTTCTGGTGAAACTGCACCTTGGTTCAACCCTCTTTCCTGTTTGATAACATCTCATCATATAATCAAGATATTAATTAATTGGGAAAATCTATACACACCCCATTTAATCCTAAACACACCCCAATTACTAAACACACCCACAATTTAATCAAAACATTTCCACAATTTCTAAACACACCCCACAACATTACAATTATACCCTTTATGAAATAAAATAAAAACTAAATAATCAAATACTTTATACACCCCACACCACCCAAATCCCTCACACACCCCATCTTCTCTCTTCTCCACACATTGGCAACGAGTGTTCGGCAGGTTTTGAAGAGGAAGATCCAATTTGGATTCAAAGTCTACCTAACATTTGATAGTGCGTACGGCGTGTAATCGAACGGGTGTGAAGGAGTTCGATCAATCGAAGTTTACTTCTTCCTATGGATCCCAATGAACAACCAAATTCACCAAGTATGTGTTTTTTAAATTTTTTAACAAATTTGTCATATACTATGTTTAATGTGGGAGAAATTGTATGAAATTTGTGTAGAAATCATATTTGGGTTATGGGTTTAGGGTTTACATAGTTTTTGTGTTCGATTTGATGAAATTTGAGTTGAATTTGGACTTCAAATATGAAATCCCGTCCGTTAGAATTTCTGGGTATGTTCGGCCCTGGTTGGCCGAACATTTCATGGTGTGTTCGGCCACCAGCCGAACATAACACTGCGTGTTCGAACATACGCCGAACATATTTCTTGGTGTTCGGCAGCACGCCGAACGGTTTTAGAAGTGTTCGGCCGCCTGCCGAACCAATCCATGTGTGTTCGACCATCTGCCGAACGAAGTTCATGCTGTTCGGCCTACCACCGAACACTTTGTTCCACGTTTTTTTTTTCAAACTTTGATAACTTGTGTTATTTAAATTGACGTATCTTGTAGATTGATCCTTACGTGTTTCTATTGTAGTAGTGTATCGAAGGAAACGGCCTACTGCGTCTAATAGAAGAAGACGTGTAGCACAAGAAGTACCGGTTGAAGTACCAGTTGAAGAACCAGTACCGTCTTCTTCGGCTCTTCCTCTGATTGAGTACAATGTGGAGGAAGCAAGTGCTTCTCGTGATGTTCCCCAGCCAATGGAGGATGAAAATGTTAATGATGAAGGGGGATTGGAGGATGATGACGAGGCCGACGAGGAGCTATTGACTGGTCCTTGTCCAGGTGGTCCTATTGACCATCGCTTGATTCCAAGTTTCAAGACACATGTTGCATATGATATTTGGAATGGGGTGGAGAGAGACGTCTTGAAATTTCACTGTCACACTACTAAGATGGAGACGTGGAAGTTTGACAACATGGTGGATAACTTCAAAGATATGATAGAGCGAACAGAAATCCCAGACCTCGGATGGATTTCGTATAAGACGCCGAACAAGAATCTTCTATGTGCTTTCGTGGAACGTTGGCAATCAGAGACTAACACGTTCCACATGCCATTCGGCGAGATGACTATTACGTTGGATGACGTACATAGACTTACGATGCTGTCGGTCACGGGAAGACCAGTTATGGTGCCACAAGGAAGAAACCGTCAAGAGATTCCTATGCTTCTCATGCAGAGGTTGTTGGGGACGGGCACTGATGAGAGCTTTGAAGCCCTACAAGGTCACAGGGGTAGCTCGGTTCGCTTGGAGTGGCTTCGTTCTCGCTTTGAAGCAGATACGAGCTCACCGGATGAAGACGTGAGGACGGCTGCTGCTCGTGCATACATCTGGTTCGCTTTGGGTTGCACGATCTTTTCAGATAAGAGTGGTTCTAGAGCGGATACGAAGATCTTAAGACTCTTGGATGATTTTGATCGTATACATGAGTATGCTTGGGGTGCAGCGGCCTTGGCCTTTTTGTATCGACAGTTGGGCCTGGCTTCGAGGAGTGGTGTGAAGCAGATGTGTGGATATCTGACTTTACTTGAGGTACAACGTATTTGCTATCTTTTTATACTAATGTGTGGATCTTTGCCATCTTTTTATACTAACGCTAAACTCTTGTACGTGTGCACAAGGCTTGGATATATGCACATTTCCCAGTGTTTAGGCCGACCCAGAATGCACATTACCGGATCGACGAGCCAATAGCACGAAGGTGGATCCAGAGAGCTCACGCTGGAGGTAATCAAGAGCGTGTCTTTGCTATACGTGAAGTGTTAGACAACATGACTCCCCAAAGTGTAAGTGTATATTTATCCTTACGCATTTCATATCAACATTGTCCAGTCCATATATAGCACGAATCGGTGACATTGATGATTTTGAACAATGTAGGTCGATTGGAACCCTTACAACGATGTGACTGGACACTTCCCTCGAAAAGAAGTGACTTTCTTCCAGGGGTGTATACGGTCTTTCGACTGCGTTGAGCCTTACCATCCGGACCGAGTGCTTCGTCAATTCGGCTACGTTCAACGGATACCAGTTGAACCACTTGTTCCGAGTGTAGTCCGACGTGGTAACAACGCTCTGAAGTACAAGGTCACTTGGGATGCTCTTGGAGCGTACTTTCGGGTTTGGAGGAACCATGTGCTTTCAATCGAGGACCGGGGTCGAGCTGCTCACCTACCATGGGAATGCGTGGAGGAGTATATGGATTGGTGGAACACGGTGTCGCACCCGAAGATCCAGAACCCGTTGAACGTGCCACCGGAGCACGTTCAAAGTGCCCGGCCGAGAGGGCCCGATCCCTGGGCAATGATCGATGATGCCCGCAGACATCTGGATCCCGTCTACCAACAATGGCTTCAAAATGCCGATGGGATGGACCTTTCGATAGTCATGCCAGCCATGGTTGGAGCTTGGCGTGCGTTAAATTTCGAGGATCAACCGGAGAGCTCTAGACGAGGGACAGGCCGCACTCGTAGGAGCCGTAGGTGATAGATAGACTTTTGGGATAACCATTTTGTAACTTTGTTGGATTTGTTTATCTGAACTCATTGCAAGAAGAACTACGTATTTGAAATTGAATTTTCCCTGTGTTGGATTTTTTAAGACATACATTCAACTTCTCGTACATGTTTTGCGTTGTCGTACTTATCGATCGTCACTCCATCTACTATCGAGCTGCGTGTGTCGTAGTTTTCGAAGAATTCGACTAAATGAGTGTAGTGGAAGACGCTGTTCGGCACATACCTGCCGAACAATTCTAATAGTGTTCGGCAGTCTGCCGAACTGGATAGTCAAAAACTTGATTAGTCAAAAACTCATTCGTGAAATCGATGGCCTCATACATTGCATTCATATCATTGCCATCATCGGGTTCATTATACATGTTAAGTTGAGCTCCACTACAATTGTTTTCCTATCAATATATAACATGCATAAGTATATATATTCACATCAAAATATGCATAAGTAAATAAATTCACAGCAAGATAGCAATTCAAATCGTCGATTTATATTTCACATGAAAAAACTGATAATGTTCGGCAACCTAAAATCGAACAAAATGCAGTGCGTTCGGCCAGAGATAGCCGAACACCTATCACCTTGTTCGGCCACGCCGCACACTACACATAATGTTCGGCAGACGACCGAACATTCTACACTGTGTTCGGCGTATTGCCGAACATACTTCACAGCGTTCGGCCTGTGCTTGCCGAACGAAAGTCGCGAACCCTTTTTTTTTTTGGCGAAGTTTACGAAAAAACGATCGGTAGAAACACATTTAAACACTTACATTGTCCATATCTTGAGCTCCTTCTTCTTTCAAAGTGTATTCAACTACTGTATAAGTAAAAACTTTCTTGATTTTTTTGGCAGAAATTTAAAACTTGCTGTATCTATATACATGAAGTTGAAGGTGATAGATATAATAGTTATGGAATGGGGTGTGTTTAGTTGATGTAGTATTTAGGTGTGTGTAGTAAGGTATTATTTATGTTATGAATTTTTTAAATAATAGGGTAAGGGTAAATTAGTAATTGTGTAAATATTTTCATTTTAACTTATTTAATTGGGGTGTGTTTAGGATTAAATGGGGTGTGTATAGTTTGTCCCTAATTAATTTTGACCAAATTGATCAAAATTGCAACTTATAATTAGTTAAGACGTTTAGGATTAATTGACAAAATTTTAAGATGTATATTGGACATAATTAAGTGGGCCGAATGGACTTTCAATCTTCTATAATCATGACCACCTCATTGTATTTGTTTTATTCTCTCTCTCTCTCTCTCTCGAAATCAGGCATGGCAAAAGGATTGGCCAGCAGTGGAAGAATGCGCACAATACAGATATGCAATGCTTCATCCCTACTTAGAGCCATACACGTAGAATCTCAATTTTTTTTAACCGTGATATAATATTTTTGTGTATATTAGGTAAAAAATATCATATCATATAAGAAAATATCACACCAAATCTTATCTATATTCTCATTTACTGATCATTATCTCATCTTCAATCTTATTTACCCTCAACAGAAAATCTTCTATTTATATGGTTAGATTTCATTTAGAACCTTATTCACCTTCAATAATTCATATAACTACAAAAATTCACCGTTCATTCAAAAAATATAGTTGAAATTTGTTTCACCCTTCATTCAAATAACATAAAATATTAAAATTTTCAAACACGGAAATATCAGAAATTTCAAGTGAAAACCTTCCATTTACATGGTTAGATCTCATCTACAATCTTGTGCACTCATCTACATTTTTAATTTGTATATTTTTACTCAATGCATTTTTTAATCCACACTTCTAATGTCACTCAATTTAGAAATTTTGTTAGCAATTGCTCTAACTTAATATATTTTTTTTAATATTTTTACTTTACTACAATACGTTTATCCTTGAAAATGATCTTCCTATAAAATGCTTAAAACATATATACGTTTCCCCTTATACAAAAATAATTTAAGAATGGGGTCCCCTCGATAAAATTTCTGGGTTTGTCACTGCTTAGAGCCCTTGGAATTTGAAAGCTTTTGCAACGTTGATGATTAATTCCTTTGTCACACCCCAATTTTTTTAAAGTAAATGATAACACAATTTTTGACCATAAGAAAAGGGATGTGAGCCCATAAAACATAAATACCATTTAAAAAAAATTATATAAATTATTTTCAAAATCATTTAGCAAAATGTTTAATCATAGATTTAATAAAACATTTAGCGGAAACAACTCAAATGAATATTTTTTTTCCAAATAAAGTTACCATGAAAAATAATGTAACATTTCTCAAAATTTACCACAATATTTGAATAGTAAAGCGAAAAGGTTTAACAATTCAAAAGCATTTAAAAGAATCCAATAAACTACTTGTTCACAATCACCTTAATAAAATATTCCACTTGTCATTAATAATTAAATCAATTCCCACTACCATCCACCGTACCACCGCATCCGACTACTCATCTGTAAAAGAATGTAATAATATGGGGTGAGCTACACTAGCTTAGTGGGGACATGCTTGTCTAAATTAAAGGCAACATGCAAAGCAAGACAAATAACACAACATGCATAAAAACATTTTCCTCGTCTTGGGATTGGCCAATCAATAGCACGGCGGGCAAACCCGAAGGCCTACTTATGACCCATGGACCTTTGACGGCCCCTAGCTAATTCTGAGCACGGCGGGCAAACCCGAAGGTCTATGAAGACCCATGGACCTTTGACGGCCCTTGGCTTGTTCTCATGCATAGATCATAAATCATAGCAAGCATTTTCATAAATAACTTTCATCAAACACATTGCATCAATTCATCAATCACCTCATATAAAACATTTAATAGAAACAAACATGAAAGAAAATCCCCACTTTAATAGTTGTAAAACCTTGAATGCGTCGATGCATGGATGCAAGACCGTATATCAGAATTCTCATCTCTTCATCTTTTATTTCCATAACACTATGTGTCTCGAAGTCCTCATTATCTAATATATAAAATTTAGTAAATGGATCAATACTATTATCTTCCTTAGCTTTAATTATTAAAATAATTAAATGATCGAAATGAAAGAGATTAATTTTAAGATCGAACATAAGACTTTTGGAGAGAAAATTATTTGACATGATTTGAATGTAAGAGTTTATTCTATAAATCATTGAAGAAAATACAATAATGTATTAGACTTGAAGAATTCAAAACATCAAGTTTAAAAGGGGACATTTTAGAAAAACATATTCTAACTAGACATATTAAATTTACTTACATAATATTACTTGAAATATTTATTTCTCAACAAATATAAGACCAAATGATCGTTAATTTTAAATGTAAATAATAAGGAGTGAAATAAGTATGACATATAAATTTCATAAAATCTCAAGTTGTATAACTATAGGTTTCCCCTTTTGAAACTCAAATTGCATAAATAGTCAAATCTGCATAGCTGTAGAAGAAAATCAAATATCTTTAGAAATATAAATATTTTTATTTTGAAAATTTTCCAGAATATAGATGACTTGTAATTATACAACATTTTCAAAAATCAGATCATTTGAAGACCATTAGCTATATGAATTAAATCCTTAAAGCAGAATCAATGTAAATCGTTGGTCTTTAAATATGGATAGATAATAAACTTTTAAATGAAATACATTTTGGATTGAATTGAAAATTTTATTGTAGATGAAAACACACATATTACACAATCTGGAAAATTTTCATAAAATTCGCAATCATATAAATAATTATTTGAATTTTGGAATCAGTCACGATAAACATTTCAAATTCTACGAAGAAAGAATATAAAAATCATATTAAATAGTGTAAAACTCGGTTTAAAGTGAAATTTTTACAGAATCTCAAATATAATGTAAACAATAACATATAACGTTTTATAAATTTCGGAGGTCGATAAATATTATTTCAAAGATTTCTAAATCAGAAACGTTAAACAAGTAGATCTAGGCTACAAGGAATATAAAAATCATATAAAATAATATAAAACTCCGATTGACTTGAAATTTAATATAATATTATGAAGACATCCAAGGACAACATACTAAAATTTCATGGAATTAGGAGATGTATAAATATGAATTGAATTTTGAATAGAAAAAACATGAATACCTTTATTTTGAAGATCAAATTGTCTCTTTGTTATGGCTGAAACGGGATATGAAAAAAGATGATTTTCATGATTTTCATGGAATTTGGTTGCTGGGAAATCATGATTTTCATAGATGAATATCAAAGGGTTTTGGAAGAGCCCGTGAATTTAGGATTTCTATTCCTCAAAAGAACGTAGAATTTGAGTTTGATTAGGTTTAGGAAACTTATATATGTATTCTATTTTGTAATGAGCCTCAACAACTTAATGGGCTTTTATCAACATTAAAAAAATAGTATATCATAAGATTAAAATTAATTTATAATGCTCTCTTATTAATATTATATTTTAATTATTTATTAAATTTTATATCTTAAAATTTGGGGATATTACATCCTTCTACTACGATTCTGACCACGATGAGTTAAGAGCCGAGAACACGCACCAGATCGTCCTCAGGTTCCTCCGACAAGTTCGCGAAAGCAGGGTACAATCCTCTTTTATGTTTAATTTCTTATTCATCATTCAATCTATCATCTGATCAAGTAATTAGAGCTTTTTTCTTTTCCTAATCTACATTAATTCAAGTAATAAGGGTCTTTTCTTTTCCTGATCTACCTTAAGAGAAGCACTTGTGTGCCCCTAACCCGCTCCAAGACCCATTTGTATACATACATATATATATATATATATATTTGTGTGCCTTAATCTCTGCGCTTTTCTGCTCTTATTCTCCTTCTTCTTCCTCCTCTTCTCTTCTCTTATAATTAGGGCCTTTTCTTTTCCTGATCTACCTTAAGAGAAGTACTTATGTGCCCCGCGGCACGGATCCTAGATCCGTGCCCCAACCCGCTCCAAGACCCATTTGTATACATCTATATATTTGTGTGCCCTAATCTCTGCACTTTTCTACTCTTATTCTCCTTCTTCTTCCTTCTCTTCTCTTATTCTTCTTCTCATGTTGTGTTTCTTCTTCTTCTCATCATCTTCTTTTCTTTTTTGCGATGTTCCCAACGAAAGGAAGATTGATAATCCGCCCCAATTCCAAGAGGTATTGATGTCCCAATCGCAGCCACCGTCGCGGACCAAGCTCACCACCGCGCTATGCGGCATCTTCACCATCACTTCGAGCAGTGTGTTGTCACTTGCCTTGAGCGATCTAGTATCGGGGATGCCCCCAACAAGATCTCTCTCTATACTCTTCACCTTATAAACAACCTCTCAGATGGGGATGACAATATTGATCCTCGATCTCTTTGATAGAGAAGAAATAGAGGATGGCAATCTGCTCCCAAATGACTATAGATCTTGCTTCCAACATACCACTAGATGATTTACATAGAAAAAGAATTATCGAAGAAGTTGAATGATATCTTTGCCCTTAGGCTCAATGTATACATTGTTGAGGACATCATCGATCAATTAGCAATTGGTTAGACTGAGAAACATTCTGCAACACAAAATTTGGAGTTCGTTATCAAAGCAAATGTACATGTGTAAGATTGTTGGGAGCTCATACGGAGTATATGCGGAGATCTAGTTATGGGTGTCTCCTTCTCATGTGTCTTGGTGATTGTTTTGATACTCTAGATGTGTGTTCATCCAGTCTTCCCTTTTCACTCGGAGTTTGAGTTGAGACAAAATGTATTGTTATCAAATTTTGAGGTTCCATCTTTTTTTTTTTTTTTGGTTATTCATATCATTGATGAAAATCGAGATATATTATGTAATACCACAGGAGCATACACGTCATACACGTAATACCTTAAAGTGTTTATGTAATACTTGAAAATTAAGTATCAAATACCTTAAATGTAAGTATATATATGTAATACCATATAGATAAAAATGTAGTACCTGAAACATATTTATGTAATATTTAAAACATATTTTATATAATACTTTAAGGATAAATATGTAATACCTTAAACTATAAGCAGTAATACCTTAAAAGATGAATATGTAATACCTTATACTCAGTAATACCTTAAAAGATGAATATGTAATACCTTATATTCAAATATATAATTCCTTAAAAGATGAATATGTAATATCTTATACTCAGTAATACCTTAAAAGATGAATATGTAATACCTTATACTCCAAAGGTGCATACGAATACCTCAAAGGTAAATATGTAATATCTCAAAGGTGCATATGTAATACATTATGCTTTAAGTTTAATGCATTTAAGATAAATGTGTAATTATGTAATATCTCAAAGGTGCATATGTAATACATTATGCTTTAAGTTTAATACCTTTAAGATAAATGTGTAATACCTTAAGGCTGTGTTTGGTAGACGGGTTTAGGCTGTATAGGGTTTGATAACTAACCTAACTTTATGTTTGGTAGCTAGGTTTTCGACCCGGGATTAGCTGCGGCCCGGGTTTGTTCAATTGGGTTTAAGGTATGCTATTCATGGGTTTATAAACCCTCAACCATTGGTGGGTTTAGACCCATGTCAATAGTATCAACATTTTTTTTCCAATTATGCCCTTACTATTCATTAGGAGTTTACGATATTACCCTACAAATTCCCGAAAATAACAAAATTGTCATTGCATATATTGTTAACCCTAACCATCGAGAGGAAGTGACATTCTCCCCCCGACTGCGTCGAACGTCGGCGGCCTTCCAACGCGTGTCCAGGGGCGGCACACTCTCACCGAAGGTCAGTTCCTTCACCGAGTTTACCAACCTTGCAGAAAGTTACCCTATTTTACTTGATGGAAGCCCGTCGATTGCAACCTGTGAAGTACAACACGCAAAGTTCCTTAATCGAAAGATAGGTACCCAAGTTTTTCAGGTAATTTATTCGTTATTTAAGCATTTCGACTTTGGAATACCCAGTTTGATGAAGTGACCTAGGTCTTATTTTAAGTTTTGAACTTTCTGCAATATCACACAATGGTTTTACATTCACATATATTTATTGATTCCAAAATTTTGCTGAAATTTCATTAACTAGTGGCATATAACTTTTGAATTTTCTGCTAGCTTCTTGGATAATTCTACAATAGCCATGTGAATAATACCAACATTATACACATAATTTGAAAATAAAGGTGGGTTGTAGTAAAATGGATCTTAGTAGAGGCCCTGCTTCTATGTACTATATAAATCAGATATTTATTTGGAAAGTTTAGTTCATTTTAACAATATTTAGTTTAGTTCTTGGAGATTTTCAACTCTGTTTTTTAGTTATATTGGCATAAATATGAGCTACTGCTTATAATTGTTATAAGAAATTATGACTTCTTCATTATTGTGATTTCAAGCATATTAACTGTTGAAATTTAGTACAAAATGCATGGCTTTCACTCATATTTCAGCTTGAATCATTGATAAAATTTTCCAGTTGATATTAATTGTAGTGTGTGTCCAAATAAAGAAGATAGAATTAGAGGAAGAGTATTAAGAATGTCTAGCAAGTTACAGATTTTTGTCATACCAGGTTTCATTTGCATTTTACTTTGTCCCTTGTTTGCTATAGCAGGTTTCGTGATATACCATCTTTGATGCAAACTTTCAATTTATGGTTTTTATTGTGGAAATGTATTTATACAATGTGGATTTGACATTAGTTTCCTAGGATTTGAGTTTGCTTGTTGTAGGATTTATGTGCTTTCATTATGACAATACAAAACATTTGTTCAGTCGGTATTCTAAATGTGTCATCTATTTGTAATGTTCTAAGAATATGCTAGCGTTTAGGAGATCCTCTTGGATGGTTTAATTAAGTTGCTCAATGTTAATAATTGCATTGGTATTTTTTACCATCATATTTTTGTCAAACTGGATGTACAAGAGTCCAACTGACCTTTGTTGTTATGTCAAGTTTAGTGATTGTGTTTTTTCCTTGAATGTTGTCCATGTGTCACCAAATGCCAAACAACTTTACTCTAGTTGCTATATACCTCCATTCATTCACTTCCATTTTAGACATTATTCAGTTCAAATTCAGTTATACTTCAAATTGTGACAAAAAAAGGAAAAGAATATCCACCAGCTGAAGATCCTGCTAATAGAATGCATGGTTAGATGATATAACAAAATATTGCCCTCTAGAAAAGAAAACTAAGTATTGAATTCTTTTTTTTTTTTTTGTTTTATTTAGGTGTTGTCAAGTTTGATCCGAGTACAGGGAAGCACAACAAGACGAAATCATTTACTCTTTCACATAATCAGTACTTTGCAGAATCTCTGATAAAAGAAGCAGAAATTGATGACAAAATTGTGGCTATTCATGCTGTCATGAGAGGTGGAACTGGTCTCAACTAGGAGAGTCGTGATTCTAGGATATGGCTCGATAGTTCAGCAGTGTTTGACAGCTTCAGAGATGCTCAAATCTGTGTTGGGACAGTTCTTTCTCTAATAGATAGTTATAAATATTAAACGTTATAGTTTGGTTCTTCTTGCCAGCTTGTTTTACACTTCTACTAATATCTTGTTATGACAGCTTGATTTATTTTGCAGTGGAATTCACTGAGATTTATTCTCTATACTCCTTGTGTGGAAATTTGCTGAGATGAATACTATTTATTATTCATAGTTCCAAGAAATTAATCTAATTTTGTTTTAACTTATATTTCATCACCGACCTAATTTTTGAAATCTGAAGAATCCTGACACGAGTAACTCGATTAGGAAATGTATTTACCAACAACACCAAAATTTCAAAAATTTCCTCTGTTGGAAATGGAGTGGGTTTGAGCATGTGAGGGTTTTCAGATTTATGAAGTGTCAATGGAGGACCAAATGAACGGTTTGAGCATGTGTGAGGATTTTCAGATTTATGAAGTGTCAATTGAGGACCAAATAAACGATAGTATTAGAATGCATTGAGTATAGGATCTGCTATATATATATATATATATATATATATATATATATATATATATATATATATATATGGGATGAAATTGGAGTTGAGAGATGAAATTGGCCCTAGGTGGATATTTTTATTCACATTAAACAAGTGCAAATATATCAAGTTTTTATTGTAGATTATTATTATTATGTATTATATTACCGTGAAATAATTAATTTTTGTATTGAAATATTCCAAATCAGGTTTAAAATTACTAATGAAATTTACTGTAAAAGAAGTATATTTTACATAGTAATGATAATATTTTGTTAGAGGAAATTAAATAATATTTTGTCGAAATAGTGATGGCAATCAGATAGATTTCTTAACTTCTAGGTTGAAATCGAACAAATATAAATACAAATATATTTTAATTTTGTATTCATAATTTTGATAATAAGAAGTGAGGTATAAGTGAATGAGTGTATACTTAATGCATATTAAATAAGAAACCATGATTTCAAAT
Organism: Scutellaria baicalensis; assembly: GCA_005771605.1. Lineage (NCBI taxonomy): Eukaryota > Viridiplantae > Streptophyta > Magnoliopsida > Lamiales > Lamiaceae > Scutellaria > Scutellaria baicalensis. The sequence goes on along the minus strand of CM016725.1, from coordinate 24,431,803 downwards.
TAAATGATTTATTCATTTAGAATTTATGTTTAATATATGACACTTATGTCTATATTATAAACTACAACATGCATAACATATCTTTAGGAGTTAAAAATGTTTTTTTAATATCAATTATCGTTTAACATACATGACACAATAAATGTTTCTCATTAATAAATATAATTTTTTTATTTACAAAATTGATTAGTGTATAAAATTGGTGTCATTTTTAACAACTTCATATTCTAAATATAGATTTTATAATTATTTTTGTTTCGTGTTTTAGATTGTTGTTATGCCTTCACTGTCAAGAATGTTGAATATGCAGAGGGTTTTTTGAATGGCAAAGATACATGCATGTTAGGTTCAATACATGAGTTGTTGGATTGTTTACACTTGTATCGACCTCCCAAGTGCATACAAGGCATGATGCAGCCAATTCAGACACCCGAATCAGGCTGCCCAATACTTTCAAGAATGCCTTCGACTATATGAAAGATACTTTCAAGAATGTCTTCGACTATCTGAAAGATATCGGTTATATACCGACCCCGCTTACACCATCTATTATATTTTTGTAAGTTATCCTCAATACTCTTAATATATTATCCTCAATACTCCTAATAGTATTTAATAATCTATGAATAAATCCTCAATAATCCTAATATATTTATCCTCAATACTCCTAATAGTATTAAATAATCTTTAATTTCATTCATGTGCTTATTTGATATTGAGTACAATAATTTTAGTATTCGATTATCCTTCTTGGAAGGATGGAGTTTATTTGGACCTACATATATATCATATATTCTATTTTTGTAAGTTATCCTCAATATTCCTAATAATATTTAATAATCTTTAATTTCATTCATGTGTTTATTTGATATATTGAGTACAATAATTTTAGTATTCGATTATCCTTCTGAAGGATGGAGTTTATTTGGACCTACTCAACATGAAAAGGTCGATGTTTATGAGAAAGCCAAGAAAGCCAAAGGTAGTCTGTTTGGATACCATCCCGTAACGTTGGTTGGTTACGGGTTGAGGAACCATGGAGTTCTGTTTAGATATCATACCGTAACGTTGGTATGGAGTTCTGTTTAGATACCATACCGTAACGTTGGTTGGTTACGGGTTGAGGAACCATGGAGTTGATGAACGTTACGGAGGATGAAGTTTATTTGGACCTACTCAACATGAAAAGGTCAATGTTTATGAGAAAGCCAAGAAAGCGAAAGGTAGTCTGTTTGGATACCATACCGTAACGTTGGTTGGTTACGGGTTGAGGAACCATGGAGTTCTGTTTGGATACCATACCGTAACGTACGTTGGTTGGTTACGGGTTGAGGAACCATGTAGTTCTGTTTGGGGTTGAGGAACCATGGAGTTCTGTTTGGATACCATACTGTAACGTACGTTGGTTGGTTACGGGTTGAGGAACCATGGAGTTCTGTTTGGATAGCATACCATAACGTTGGTTGGTTACGAGGTTGAGGAACCATGGAGTTGATGAACGTTACGGAGTTGATAAATCATGTCATTGGTTGGTTACGGGTTGAGAACCATGGATACCATGCGTTGGTTGGTTACGGGATTGAGGAAGACAACAAATATTAAGTAGCTCAGAATTCCTACACAGAGTGTCTATTATCCAGTCGACTCTATATCTCAAAGGAAAAAAAGAAAATGCCCTCTTCAACCCTAGAAATTGGTGGGCATTAATGTGAGGATAGAATAAATCTGCAAATGCATGTGATTGCTTCCTTGGAAACCCCTTGAACCGGGGATTTTCTCCCGTATCATCACAACTGTCTAAATCTTCTATTATGTTACATGTCATGTTACATAATATTTAACACATGTCTCATATTAATTAGTGATGTTATTGTCGTGTTACATAACATTTAACACATGTCTCATATTAATTAATGTCATTGAATACACGTGGCGTGTGGTGATTGATTTGGAATAAGAGATGTAATATGAAGTGTAATAGAATATCTGACTTCATTATCACAATACTTAATTACCAGATATGTCCTTGTTTGACAACTTCTTATTATATCTTTACTAGTAATCGCGCGGCATTATCACAATACTTAATTACCACTTAGATATGTCCTTGTTTGACAACTCCTTATTATATCCTTACTAGTACTCGCAGCCGCGTGATGTGCGGTGTGTGATATAATATTGGTAAATATTATTTATTGAGAAAAATTCATTTTAGGTCCACTTAAAACGCTACTGTACATTTTACGTCCATTTATTTTTAGGGTTTCACATTTAGTCCAATTAAAAACAAAATCGATCAATTTTGGTCAATTGGGAGCGATTGCATCTCAATCGCCCCCAATTTTGAATTTCCGATAAACCACATCAGCTGCCACGTGTGCTCCGGTAAGCAACGTATAAAATGTAATGATTATTATTTTAACAAAAATATATTTATACTTTTTTAATTTGTATTAGTATAAAGCTAGGTATTTTAATTTTAAATTTATGTCATTATAAATAATTATATAAATATTAGAAATTTGAAATATATAAAGTAATATATTAATCTATGGATTAAACAAACAAATAAAAAAAATTGTGTCAGAACATTACATGGGTAGTGAAATTTTAAAAAATAAATTTAATATCGAATAATAAGTTATATGTATTAGAAACGTTATGATTTAAGTATTGAGATAAATAAATTTATATTTTATTGGCATTTATAACTATAAATACACACGTATTTTAATAATTTTTTTGGTTCAACGCCACATATAACTCATTTATTTTAAATCAAATAAAAAATTATATCAGTTTATCAAATACATGAAAATCTCTCTTGCTATCTATTTAAATGAAAAAATTCAAAATTGGACTTAATCTACACATTTTGAATAAAAAATTATGAATAATAATTATAAGATTGATAAGTCAATATATTAGGGACTAAGAATGATGAAATTTTAATTTGTGAAAAATCAGAAAAATTACCTCTGTCCAATCCCTTATGCCACCTCAATTAATCAGAATATAATATAAATAAAATTTGACAACAAATAAATATAAAATAAGAAAGACAAAATAAAATAGTTGTATATTTCAAATGAATAAGTTGGTTAACTTGCAATAATAATTTTAATCTATTTTTTTCTATTTGATATGTTTTATATGTGTACTCTATTAGGTACACCTATAATATTTTTGTATTTCTACATTTTAATATCAATTTACAATAAATTAATACTATATATCATAAAAATGGTTTAAAATGAAAAATCATTGAAGCCCACACACATACATTTCCATATTTCAGTTTGATAAATTTTATATGAATATTAAATTTAAGATTATTAAATAATGATTGATTTTATATATTATATATTTAAAATTGATTTAAAATTGGGTAAATTTCAAAAAACAACTCCAGCTATCTACTTTTTTAAAATTGCAACCTAATCTGTGTTTTTTTTTTAAATTGCCACCTAGTCTTTGTGGTTTTGTCGATTGCAAAATTTCCGGTTATTTTTCAGGCAAAGGAATTAATTTTTTTCACTTTGCAACCCAAACTTTAATTTTTTTGTCCAATTGAAAATCATGATTTTTTTTTCGCTTCACACTAATACCTTTATGTTATATATATGAGTGTGACATTTATGTTATATAAGTGTGAACGATATTCATAAAATAAATATCAAGGAAATATTGGTCAAAATTGGTGAAATATATGTAACATCGGTAAAAAATTGATGGAATATCAATAAATATCGAGAAAATATCGGAATATATTGGTAAATATAGGAAAAATAACAATAAATATATGTACCCATATTTCCATCGATATCGATATTTTCACAATATTTCCGTAAATTTAAGTTACCTATATCCACGGAATCGAAATTTTAATTCTTGGTTGCAATATGTTAAAAACACAAAGTTCATGTTGCAATTAGCTAAAAAAAAAAATTAGATTGCAAAGTGAACAAATTAATCTCCATTTCGCCGGAAAATTTACAATCTACAAAACCACAAAATGATTGGGCGGCAATCTGAAAAAAAGAAAGAAAAGATTAGGTTGCAATTTGAAAATGTTCAAAGTCGATAGGTGGAGTTGTTTTTTGTAATTTACCCTTTAAAATCTTTATCTTTATATATATAAAAACACAAATATTGCCCGAAATAGTAAGGTAATAATTTTCCCGCCCAAACTTCATCCTAAATATAGAAATTCAGAAATAATAAATAAATGTTAAAACTATTAAATTATGTGACAAAAAAATTAATCAATTTGTGATAAATTATGAAAAGAGAAACGTTTCCTCTAATTATATATGGTAGATGTAATAATATAAAATTATGGTAATTGATTATTAGTTAAATATCAAAATTATTATTTGTTAATTAACTTTATTCCATAAATCAAGGTTTGGCATTCCTATAAATTATGAATTAGAATTGGAGATTAATTCTTGATTAATATATATATATATATGGTAATACCGTATTGGAGATTGTGACTTATTATATATATATATATATATATAGTAAAACTCCAATTATTCAAATTTACTTTTTATTTATTTGAGTTATAGAATTATTTTATGTATATAATTATACTATCATTAGCATATATTGATTATTTATTTATATTGCATTATTTGATATATAAAATTATTCTACCATTGATTCTACCAATTAGAATCAATAAAAATATATAGATATTATAAAATATGATATTTTAAATGAACATTTAAATTGATTACCTTAAATTATGGTAATTACCTAATATAATCAATGATCATACATTATAAATAATACAAATTTATCCTACTTTGATTCGCTCACTTTCATTCTGCAATTTCATGTATCACATTTGAACGATTCATGAAAGTGTAAGACATCCTTAGAAATACAAATCATGAATTAAATTTTATTTTGTTTGTTTAGTTATGAAATTATATTTGAAGATCACGTGGATGAATTTAATTATTGTTGATTTCTATTTAGAGATCATTACTCTAGGGAATAATACAAATCATTCATTATTAAATGATTTGAGATTCTATATATGCTACATGATTGATTTTGTGCTATTTCAATTTTTTTGATTTCTTAAATGATTTTTATTTTTTATATTTATTAGATGATAATTATTATCACTCTTTTTTTTTTATCATGATAGGATTATATATGAATTATTCTTACTACAATGCAACTTTTGTAAGCTTTGATCATTTCTTGTATGTAGGCAATAACAATTAAAGAAATCTTGCCTTGCGACTTAGAGTACATACTAAATTGAAGAATATTAATGGATTTTGGCTTGGCAAACTAGATCAGTGAAATTTCAAAGGTAATATGTTAGGGAATATGAAATTAGATTTTGGATTAATCTCTTAAAATGATGCATGCACCATGAATTGATGTTAAGAAAATGATGCACCATGAATTGATGTTAAGAACAAATATATAGTGGTTCATTTTGATGTATAGCTGTATAAATATAATGGATGAAATAAGAGTTGTGTTAGTTTTTTGAGTTTTTTTATACTGAATGTTTGAATTATATATATGTAAATTCATAATATGAATTGCGAAGTACTCTTTCATCAAATATAAAATCATAATAATTATTTATATCTGATACATAATTTATTTTCAATTTTCTTGCAAACGTAAACATCATGAACATGTTTATATATTTGTATGTGTGTAATAATGATGAATAATGTTAATAAAACACAACTCTATTAGCAGTATCCACTATTTTTCATCAAACTTATAGTAATAAAAAAATTGGAAAAAAATTAATTAGTATATGTACGTAGTATGAGATTTTTAGTTATTTGATTCTTAAAATATATAGCATATATTGATTTAAAATATATATGGCAAGGTTGGTATAGATTTCAAGTTATATTTGGCAAAACTATATTTGGAAAAATATTAATATATCTTAAATATTACCTCAATGCAATATTGCACATGGTGATATTAAATTTAAATATCACATGACATATTTGGAAAATTACCAATTTATACTCACGTAATTCAGTTTGAATAGCTTATGATCATTTTTAATAAATAAAATACACACACACACATATATATATATATTATAATGTATTATTTTGATAAATGAATTTCAACAAATTAGTTTGTAATCGTATGTCGGATTTTTCTTGAAGTAACACATTTTTCACGGTCATGTATATGTTGTTGTTTCAAAAGTAATTAGACATTTGGTTTGAAAATTTTGATATATAACAAATATGCTGATGAGAAAAGCAACATAATAAATGTGGTAAATAAAAAAATGTTCCAAATTTGTCATATTTTATATTTTATTTTAGTTGATTTTTTCTTACAAAATTTATAATATTAGTTTTAATGTAGACAATTTCAATCACTTTAAACATTTTATAACAATAAAAATGAATAAAAATTTGTAACACAATTTATTAAATACCAGTTCCAAAAAATATAAAAGTCTTTAGATGTTATTAAATTTCGTTTCCAATACCAATACTGAATAATAAATAGTACACTGTTTCATTCAATTCCTATATTTTATATTTATTTAAACATATTATATATAAAAATTCTATATAAAAATATTTTTTTAAAATTTATATATGTGCATCGCACAGGGTAAATACTAGTAAGTACTTAAAATTAGATAAGAAATAATAAATATATAATCCCTTATTCCATCTTATTTATCTATTTATTTTTTTTATTTGAAATTTTTATACAATAAATACTAAATTGAGTTATGAATTTCTTAAAATACAATAAATAGGTTTATTTATTTATTTATTTGTACTGAGTTTCTTACAATAAATACAATATGAAAGCAATTAATAGATTTTTTAAAATAGTAATTATTTAATAGGTAGATAATTTATTGCAGTTATTTTTGGCAGAATATCCTGCTTTTATATATATATATATATATATATATATATATATATGAATATCGATATACATTAAAATTAAGATATATTGAGCTGTGAACTCATTGAATATTCAATTTAACAATTTTAAGTTGTTGATAAGAACTAATAAATTGAATTAAGCTCGATTTTACTTCAATGTGATACGTGAAACAATCTCATTAAAATTGCTTTTTTCTACATTTAAATTAATGCTTAATTTTAGATGGAGAAGATGACAGTGCAAGTTGTGCGTTGTTCTTGCTGGAAGTGTTGTGATGGTCGCCGGTCAAAGGTGATGCAGGTGGTGGTGGGGGGGGGGGGGGGGGGGGGACTGGTGGTTCTTGTTGAGAAGAAGATGAGCTTTGTTTGGTATTTCTTTTTTCATTTTCTATTTTTTTACTCAAAATTCAGAATTCTTTCTAAGTGACATGGATTTAGAATGAAAACATAAAGAAAAACTCGATTCCACATGTGAAATAACCTGCCACATCAGCATATATGTCACCTGCTACAGACGGTAAATAAGTATTTTCGACAAAAAATATTAACTTAAGATATAGATATGGACTTTGATGGTACCTTGACAAAAACACGTTTTCATAAAATCATTTTCCCCAAAATACAATGCATCAATTCATTAATCATATACATACAAACATTTGATAGAGACAATTAATAGTTAGAAAATCCCCACCTGGAAAAAATTAAAAATCTTGAAGGCATTGATACTGCAAGTATTGATCAAATGTCTCCCTTCTTGGTCTCTTATTCTTGTAATTCTATTTCCATATGAGTTGTAATCCTTGTTATTTAAATATATAAACTAAGGAATTAGTTCAATACTATTTCCTTCCTGGCTAAAATTCGTATACTCTCGTCTCATATGCGACAATTTTTGGGTACAGTCATGTTTTAGGACACACACTATTGTGCACGACAACCACGGTCTTGTTTCAGGATGTGGTCGATTATGTACGATAACCATGTATAAATATGTCTTTTTCAATTATAATTTTTTTTTTTGCTATAAGTATGTGATTCTTTATTCCTTGCGCACAGTCGTTTCTTGAATAAAAAACAATAGTGGTATGTAGCACACAGTCATATCTCGGATACAATCGATATAAGTACGTGATTTATCTCTAATATGTCTTTTAGAGCAATAAATTAAATATGTGTTTTTCTTTTTTGGTCCACCGTGTCATCGAACACGATCATGCCCGACCCCGTTGCATATTAGATCATCTCATAAAAGACTAATTTTTCTTTTCTAACTTTTATTTATAAAAAGGGAATAAATAGCTGAAATGGAAAGCAATTAAGTTGGGTTAAATGCGTCAAACCCCCTCGTGATATGGAAAGTCGGCATTATTCCTCCCTCTGTTATCAACATAGCAAGAATTACACATGTGATATCCAAAAATCGGTGCGTTATCCCCAAAATCGTTGAACATAACAAGAGTGTATTGCACCGCCTAATGTGTGAAACGTGTTAGTTTTTAACCTTTTTTTTTTTGTAAGTTAACTATTTTAACCCTAAGTTTATTTATGAATTAGTGAGTAAACCTCATTTTCAATAATTAAGTTTCAAATTTAATATTCTTTTATTTACTCTTTTTTTCTTTTTCTTTTTTGTTCATTTTTGGAATCTTATTAAATAATTTTGTATTAGTTTACATTTAATCATGAAAATAATCCAAAATTAAAATCAGGCATTCCACTAATACAACTATAATTTCGAAATAATAAAGATCATATAATAAACTACAACTCCAATTGACTTGGAAAACTCATTGAAATTTGTTTTGGCTACATTAGAGTATTGTTCTTGGTTAGAGATCTCCGCCGTACACGTGCTTTTCCTCTTTGATTAGATGGGCCTTTCTTTGGGCTTTAGTTCCCTTGGGCCTTAAGATATATGTGCTCAAAAACATATGGGTCTCTCCTCTCTCAAGCCCAAAAAGCTGCTTGCCTAGCCCAGTGTAAAAACCCACTAGTTCTGCCCACACGAAAAAAGATGTTTTCATGGGCTGAAAGTATCATGGTTTGTATTAGAATCGAATTATTTGGAAAAGTCCTATGAAATTAGTATTCCTAATCTTCCATCTTGCTAACCTATCCACCGTGGGTACATATTAATGTGTCCATCATTGGCGTGGTGAAATTTAGCATATCAATTAATTTGACTTCTCGTATAATCAGGGGATAAGATCTTTACACGTCAGCGGTGGTGGATATATTAAGAGTTGTCCTACATGACATTTTAGCATTTTTTCCCTAATCCTAGTTTATAGAATTTGATTAAGTTTAGAACTTATATTTACGTATCTAATAGGCTTGAAAGAGTTTGATACACTTATTTATAAATATGTTCCAACTATAAGACCTAAATTAATTCAAAATTTTCAATCATTTAATTGCCTATCGTGTGCTCTCTCTCTCTCTCTCTCTCTCTCTCTAGAATGGACAAAGAATGGCCTGCACTGGAAGAATGCGCACAATTCAAATATGGAATGCTTCATCCATACCTGCAGACGTTTTCGTTTGAAAGCGAAGCCCACGTTGAGGATTCTTGATTGATTTGTGTTTATTGATTGCTAAGGCTTATGTTTGCAAGCTTTGCTAGTTGACAACAATGAAACACAAAAATGTTGCCTCTTTTCTTCAAATGTTATTCCAAAAGTGAAAATCTCAATGCACGTTAGAGGAATACAACAACTCAATTTGTTTTGAGTCAAGATCTGGTTAAAAATTATCGAAAAATAAGCAAAGTCTCTCTCTCTCTCTCTCTCTCTCTCTCTCTCCATCTGTATCTCTATAAAAACTCTCTATGTAGGAGCTATAGCAAATAGATACAGCTCATCTTTACGTATCGCCCTGGTACGTTTCCCTTCCGAATTCTTGTTGCGCCATTGGTGAGATTTCTCTTCGCTGTTCTTATTTCTGGGTTTTGGCTGCATTTGCTGTGTGAAATTGTGTGATGATTGGAGTTTTATTTTATTTGATTTATATTTCCATTTGGGTCAGGATTAGTAGGCATGTCGGTTGAGATGGGACAAGGGGGTGGAGAGGTTGAAGATGAGTTGTTTGATCTGAACAAAGAACCGGTTGAGAGAAAGAGGAAAAGGGTTGAGAAGAATAATTCTAATGAGAAGGGGAATGGGGGTTCTAATGGTATACCTACAAGTGGTAGGGTTTTGAGGTCAAGGACTGTTGCTATGAGTGATGGTGAAAAGCAAGTGATTAAGATGGAAATAGTTAAGATGGATGATGAGGTTGAAAACACAGGACACTGTTTGAGGGGAGGATTACAAAGGAAGGAATTTGTTGTGACTGTTGTAATGTGACATACAGAATACGGGACTTTGAGTCTCATGCTGGAAGTACACCTGGACAATCATATCGGTACTTATATTTGGATTCAGGGAATTCTCTTTTCCAATGCCTTGTAGATTCTTGGAAGAAACACATGGAAACGGATAAGATTGAATTTGTTTCTGTGGATGTGGAAGGTGATGATCCCAATGATGACACTTGTAATGTGTGTGGCGATGGCGGCGACTTGATATGTTGTGAACAGTTGTCCATCAACTTTCCATCATAGCTGTTTGTGTATTAAAGTATGATAACAGAAGCTGTTTCTCACACTTTTGTCTTTGCCATTAATTTTACTTATGAATTACGATTCAGAATATCTCTGCATGGACAACAAAATGTTATTTATTACATGCTTTTACAGTTGATTTGCTCAACAGTCCAGAGTTCTAACCATTGAAAATATATCCTTTAAAGCTAAGCTCCACATGATTGATATATTACTTAGAATTTCCTCCAAATATGTCATTCATCCGGCATTCATTGGTGGTTCAAATTAAGAAATTTGTTATATCATCATATTGTAATTTAATTGGCTCTCTCCACAAACTGTTTGTGGAAGATGAAATGGCTATACTGTTTAGTCTGGCCGTATTGATATGTTATTGGCATTTCTGGAATTTATGTTCTATATGTATTCATAACTTACTTCTTCCAGGTTCCTTCTGGAGATTGGCACTGTGTATACTGTTCATGCAAATTTTGTGAAATGGCCTGTGAAAGTACTTCAACCACTGATGACAATGATCATGATTTATCATCTGAGTTATTGGCATGCCGTCTGTGTGAGGAAAATTGTAAGCTTTAGGCCTGATGCCTTCCAGTTGTCAAATAGTCCCAATAGTTTTAATCTCCATATTTATATTGTGAATTATGTATTTGTTACAGTCAAACTGATGGTCCATAATATCTACCTTCTTTTGCAGTTCACTTGCATTGCATCAACGAGAAGGTTGCTGAAGATCATCTAGATGAAAATCATTCTTTTTGTGGGAAAGAATGTCTAAAGGTTTTCTGCTCTCTTTCGAAATTCAGTTACTCTTTTGATTCAGAGAATTTTCGCTTGCCTTATCATATTTCTGCTTAAAACGTAGTAAACATCTAAGAATGCCAAAAAACTGTTTTATCTGCAATGCAGTTGTGTAACTGTATGCGCTCAGTTTTGATGCTTAGTGGTCCTAACACAGCAAAAGTTCAGTGATGTTTGATTAGTAGAAAGAAGAATAAAAGAGAAATGCAATAGCTCAATTGTCTTTTTCTAGAAATAACATTATGATGCGTAGAATGTTCTTATGGTGTAGAGTAGTAAAGGTGGTGTGGCAGGTTTTAGTTAAAGTTAAGAACAAATTTGGTTTTTAGCTTCTTTCTAGATTTTTTGAAGTTCATTAAATTGTTTTATGTGAGTAACCATATAATGTATTCTTCTTCTCGCATGTGCTCTGATGAACATAAATTGACACCGTAGAAACATTAAAATTTTGTTTTCTAGTTCTACCTCTTTATACGTTTACTCATTTTATTCCCTTCATTGGATTAAGTTTCTAGGTTGATGCAATTAGTTTCATCTGAATGTTGATTTTGCTTTATGATCATAAAAGCAAATCCCTCATGTCAATAATCAATAGTGCTATAAAGGTGGCTATAGTCGACAATCTATGTACATGCTACCAACACATGTTTCATAATGGTTATTTACAACCAAGTCTTCACAATACTTACCTAACATATAAATCAAGCTAACCATGCTGTAGAATAATTCTAACTCTGTGCTTGAATCTTTCAAATTCTTTCATAACACTTCACATCAGAGTGTGTTATGTTGAGAGTAACAATTTTTTTGTGTTTTGAAAATAACCTTTTTAACTGACATTCAATTGATACGATACTTAATTTATTACAGAGCTAAAACAAAACCCTACAACTTTTATACATAAGTAATCTTCTTATAAGTGTTATATGTGCTTTGAATGTCTGGCACCTTCATCTGATAAAGTTTTCCATAAGAGTTTGAAATCCTTTATTTTTAACTTCAAGTAGGTTTCATTATCTAGGATTTGTCCCTTGGCACAGTTGTATCCCAAGTCAGATGTATGTTCTGTTTTTTTGAATTATTACAGAATTCAATATCTTCAACTGAGATAATTGCCGAGGATGTATTTTGGTTCAACTGATATGTATATTATCTTTCATCTACAGATTCTTCAGCAGTTACAGGCTCTTCTTGGGGTTAGGCATGAACTGGGAGAAGAATTCTCCTATACTGTTCTTCAGCATCGTGTTGTTAGTGGTGATGCAGCTCTTATTGATAACTACACAAACGTCGAAAGCAATTCCAAGTTAGCTGTTGCTTTCTCTGTTATGAATGGATGTTTTGAACCTATAATAGATGATGAGGTTGAAAACACAGGACACTTATATTTATGTATCTAATAGGCTTGAAAGAGTTTGATGCACTTACATCTATTTATAAATATGATCCAACTATAAGACCTAAATTAATTCAAAATTTTCAATCATTTAATTGCCTATCGAACACGAAATCGAAACATTAGCCTCTCTCTCTCTCTCTAGAATGGAAAAAGAATGGCCTACACTGGAAGAATGCGCACAATTCAAATATGGAATGCTTCATCCATACCTGCAGACGTTTTCGTTTGAAAGCGAAGCCCACGTTGAGGATTCGTTCTACTACAGTTCTGACGAGCGTGAGGATGATAAAATGGAGAACACGCACCAGACCGTCCTCCGATTCCTTCAACAAGTGCGAGAAAGCAGGGTATTTCATTACTCTTCGCCTCTTTCTTTTGATGATCCATGCTTTGATCTATCTGTTCGATTAATTAGGGCTTTTTTTTTCCTTGAGAACCTGATTGTTGTTGTTGTTGTTATTTAACAATTGAGAGATGGATTGTATTCGCCCGAATAGAAATTCATAGAAACACATAGATTTTAGTCATCTTTTGTTCCTTGATTATTTAAAACAAGAAATTGGTTTCTCATTTTCTATCATATATTCATTGATGGTGTGAAAATACTGCAGAAAACTTGTTTTCAAACAGAACCACAAATCTCATATTAAGTGTGTTAAGTTATTTGATTAAATGGCACAGATAACATGGCTAATTTTAACTAATGTTGGAAATTTGGTGGTAGGGTTATGATGTGGATTGCAATCCTCCCAATCGGATGTCGTCTCCTTTCAGGCCGGTAAACATGGAAATCGAGTTCGAGGATGAGCTTTATCGTAAGGAAGTGATGGAAGCAACAGAGTTTCCTATTGACACCATCAACGATGAGACTAAGGCGGTATGTGTGTGTTCATTGATCGTTAATGCATGTGTGGTGTTTGAGTTCAATTCTTGATTGATTTGCGTTTATTGATTGTGGTGTTTGAGTTCAATTCTTGATTGATTTGTGTTTATTGATTGTTAATGCATGTTTAAACGTGTGTTTTTGAGTTCGATTCTTGATTGATTTGCGTTTATTGACTGCTAATGCATGTTTAAACGTGTGGTGTTGAGTTCGATTCTTGATTGGTTTGCGTTTATTGATTGCTAAGGCATGTGTGGTGTTGAGTTGGATTCTTGATTGATTTGCTGCAGCAAAGTGGAAGAAGTTATAAGCTGAAGAAACTGGAGAAGGTGGTTGACACTCTCAACATGATGTTACTACTACTCACCTTTACCATTAGTTGTGAAAGGGATGGTGATGAGAAGACGATTCAGGCAATGGTGTATAGTCCACCTATTAGCAAAGGTGAAAATTTCAGTCTTGAAGATTGGAGGGTTAAGCCAGGTGTGTTTTAGTTGAGTCTCTTTACTTGCTTTGTAGAAGAAACTAATTAGCAGTGTTGTGTTGTGTTGGATTATATATGTTTTCTGTGTATCAACACATCATCATCAATCTTTCTTTTCTATATTCTTCCTTTATTTTGGTGTATGATTTGCTATTTAATTCCCACTTTTCACTCGACCTTAATTCACATCGGATCATCATGTAATGATGTTCAGTGAAATAAACTCGTAAATCCCACAATTTTTTTTTTAAAAATTATCGAAAAATAAGCAAAATCTAATTAAAATTTACCGAGTTTGATAGTTTAAGTGTCAAACATATAATATATAAATATGTGCCAAAAAAGTTCAACCTTTATCAATTCTAGTAAATAAAACTACAAATTACATTTTTTATTTTCCATACCATTCTAATCTAAACAACCCCAAAGAAATTAAAAGGTGCAAATTTTTGTTACAAATTAAGAACGACCAAATAAAAAGTTGAATAAGACAAACAAGTTCCATTCATACAAACTTGTTACTTGTTAGCTTAAACAAACTAGTTAGTTAGTATAATAGTAATTTATTATCCTTAGGTACATTTATTTATTTTTTAAAGGAAGACTACTAATAAAAACCATTGGAACCTAGGGTTCAAACAATAATCAATGCTCCAAAATCACAACCGAAATTAAGTACAACACGATTTGGTTTCAATATGTCCATCTTAATTTTTTTTTGAATCGAAGGTTCAAATCGTATGAGCATATATATTAACACAAAAACTCATGTGAAAAGGTTTTATGAATAGTTTATGTGAAACATATCTTTATTACCCATGAATTGAACGCATATCCACAAATTTTCATATGAATTGCTAAGTGTGGATTATGGGTTGACCCATCTCACGAAAAAAAGATCAGTGAGACGGTTTCATACAATATCTACTCTTATATTAATTGATGTTTTTTGGTGTTATTAATATTTAAGGAGGATGAAGTGCATGAATAAATACCTATATATATATATATTCATCATTATTAATTTATTACTAAAAAAAAACATTGCTGCCCACATGTCAAAACGTCTTCTTCCGATCTTTGAAATTTAAATTAAATATAGTGTTTAGCTCAAACTCTGTGTCATATGATATATCAAGATTTGAGAAATAACATTATTTTATACCTTATGAGGAAAAAATTATATTATTACGTCATGGTTCATACATGCGATTAATAATAAATGATTATTGATCACGTGCGTATATATATTAATTTTAGATCACGTTCATTATATGTGGAAGCTAATTAATGTTTTGAAGTGGTTAGATTATTGGACTTATAGTTCTAATTGAACCTGAAAACATTGATATGTTCTAATTAAAATTAAGTTATACGATGAAGGTTAAGATAAGTATTATGAAAAATAAATAAAACATAGAATTATTTATACTTTAATTATAGTAATAGTAAAATCTTTATATATATAAAACAACAACCACAAGTGCCACATGACACTCCTATAGAGTTTGACAATTAATTATAACATTAAATGTTTGTTTTTCCTTTTTATATTTAAATAAATTGTCTTATAAATACAATTGTCTTTTACATATATATGTACATATAATTACTACATATATAAGTAAAAAATTAAAATACCAAAAAAGGTTATTGATAATTTTCTCAAACTATAAAAAATAATTCATAATAATAAATTAACAATTTTCTAAATGTGACAATTTATCATTTTATATATGTATAAAATCTTTATATATAAAACTACCTAAACCAAGAGTAATTATAAAACTACATTATATATAAAATCTTTATACTCTACATAATATTTAAATAGTAAATAATATATTAACTAAAACTACATTATATTGCATATATTATATATAAAAAAAAGGACCAAAAGTGTCACATGACACTCATACAAAGCTTGGACAATTAATTCTCACATCAAATGTTTTTTTTCCTCTTTAAACAAAATTATTTTATAAATGTAGATATCTTTTAGATTTATATAAAGATTAATATATATATATATAATTAAAAAATTTAAAATATTGAAAAAGATTATTGATAATTTTTTCAGTACAAACTATAAAAAAAAAAAAAACTTTTCCCTATAATTTTTTTTTGCTATAATAAATTAACCAAAATTTTCAAATGTGACAATCTATCATTTTATGCATGTAAGATTTTTTTCTTCACTAGAAAAAAGTAATATTTAAGTATTATTTAATATTGTTAATATGCAGACAATATAATATATATAATTTATTTACACAAATCTATATATATAGAATAAGGACAAAAAAATGTCACATGATACTTATACAAAGCTCGAACAATTAATTATCACATTCAATATTTTTTCTTTTAAAACAAAGTATCTTATAAATATAGATATCTTTTAAATATATATAAATATTAATATATGTGTATATATTTATATATATAATTAAAAAATTAAAATATCAAAAAAGATTATTGATAATTTTTTCAATACAAACTAAATAAAACTTATGCTATAATGAACCAATTTTTTCAAATGTGACAATCTATCAATGTATACATGTACTATTTTTTATTCATTAGAAATATATAATATTGAAATCATACATTTAAAAATTATTTAATAATTTGAATATGTTATTCACACACATCTATATAAAAGAAGGACCAAAGTGTCACATGACACTAATACGAAGCTCGAACAATTATTTCTCACATGAACTTTTTTTTTCTATATAAATAAATTATCTTATAAATATAGATATTTTTTTAGATATATATAAATATATATATATATAATTAAAAAATTTAAAATATTGAATAAAATTATTGATAATTTTTTCAATACAAACTATATATATATATATATAACTTATGTCATAATGAACATTTTTTTTAAATGTGACAATCTATCCTTTTATACATGTAAAATTCTTTCTTCACTAGAAATATGTAATTGTGAAATAATATATTTAAAAATTATTTAATATTTTTAATATGTATACAATATAATTTATCTGCACATATTATGAAATATTTATTTCAACAATTTAATTATATATTAATTAAAATTACATTATATTTCATATTAACTTAGATGGATACAAAATCATAATTTTTTTCTATATAATTTTTTTTACTTCATTTATTAAAATAAATTATTTGAACCCGTGTATTACACGGGCCTTATACTAGTAATATAGATATATCAACAATTAATTAGTTTGATGGTAATTTAATTGATATACTATTATAGTAATTATTTTTTATTACTACCTACGTTAACAAATGGTATTCAAATAAACATAATGAAGAAATTTATTGTTCTACCAGATCACAAGAATATTTAGCATGGATAATTTGATTCATTGAATTACGACAATATTATTGTAATATATGTAATAATGTACTTAGCATATTAAGTGAATCACGATGAATTTTATATATCTTGTACTAAAAATTACTTTCCTTTTGTCTAAATATATATATAAAAGAGTGAAAATAAAATTAATAACGTAAACAAAGAAAAACTCCTTTTGAAGGAATCAAAAGGTTAAAAAAGATAACTTTTTGAAATTAATTAAAAAACAATAGCAGAAGTTTCTTGAATTAACAATGAAAATCACAAAATAAAAAAATGGAACTAATTATGCAATGATCTTGGTCTTGGAGAAATTATTTAAAAAATACATATTTCAGTATTAATTAACAGGCGAATATAATAGCAACTTGTTGAAAAGATACGAATATAAACGATCAATTTAACAAGTTTTGAATTACAAAAAAGAAACACAAAAACTCTAGTAAGACGTTCTCACGGATAGTTTCCGTGAGACGGATCCTTATTATCCATGAATTAGATTCATATTCACAAATTTTCATATGAACTACTAAGTGTGGGTTATGGATTGATCCGTCTTACAAAAAAAATTCGTGAGACGGTCTCATACAAGACTTACTCAGAAAGAAATACTTACAACAATGCAATATGTGAAACAATTTCATCGATAATCTTGTCGAGCTTTAGAGGTTCAAAAGCATGAATATGTTAATTTTTTTAAAAAAAATTGTTATACGTAACTCAATTAAGAGAAAAGGACAAAATGGAGATAAGCCAATTCTGCTTTCTAAAATTCAAAATTACTTTTAATAAGAAAAATAACAATAATGGAGGGAAAATTTGGCTAATGTGGGAGAGAGGAAATGACGAAAATACCCTCCAAAAAATATCAAAATAATAAGGAATACAACAATAAATATAAAGCCCTGTCCCCAAAATCCCCATTACACTTTAAAAATTAAACCCTGTCTGATGGTCTCTTTCTCTCTCTAAACTCTCTCTCTGTCTCCATCTGTATCTCTCTAAAAACTCTCTATGCAGGAGCTATAGCAAATAGATACAGCTCATCTGTACGTATCGCCCCGGTGCGTTTCTCTTCCGAATTCTTGTTGCGCCATTGGTGAGATTTCTCTTCGCTTGTTTTGATTTCTGGGTTTTGGCTGCATTTGCTGTGTAAAATTGTGTGATGATTGGAGTTTTATTTTATTTGATTTATTTTTCCATTTGGGTTTACGTTTCCGTGTTTGTTTTGTCCTCTGGTCAGGATTAGTAGGTATGTCGGTTGAGATGGGAGAAGGGGGTGGAGAGGTTGAAGATGAGTTGTTTGATCTGAACAAAGAACCGGTTGAGAGAAAGAGGAAAAGGGTTGAGAAGAATAATTCTAATGAGAAGGGGAATGGGGGTTCTAATGGTATACCTGCAAGTGGTAGGGTTTTGAGGTCAAGGACTGTTGCTATGAGTGATGGTGAAAAGCAAGTGATTAAGATGGAAATAGTTAAGATGGATGATGAGGTTGAAACTGAAGTGCTTGGAATGGAGTATAAGGGTGGAATTAAGGCGCCTGTTTTGCAGAGAGGGAGAAAGAAGAAGAGGCGGGGAAGACCCCCGAAAATTGTAGATAAATGTGAGGTTCTCCCTTTGAGCAATCAGAAAAAGAGAGGGCGGGGGAGGCCTCCAAAAATGGAAGGGAAATGTGGGGTTTCCTCCTCGGTTCCCTCTTTGGGTATTCAGAAGAAGAGAGGGCGGGGGAGGCCACCTAAAGCGGAAGGTAAATGTGATGCTTCCTCGTTGAATAGGAAAAGAGGTGATGAGGTAATGGAACATAAGAAGATTGATGAAATCAGTAATGGGGCTTGTCCTCCAGGAGGCCAAATAGTGAAGCGAAAGCGGGGAAGGCCATTTAAGACGGATGGTGGGAGTAAAGGTGTGGAAATTAAGAATAAGGTTGTTACAAAAAAGGGGCAACCAAAAAAGGAAAATGAGAGCACTGATTTGGCAAATCAGAAAAAAATTGTTACAAGAAATAGGGCAGCAAAGACCGATAATGGGCTTGTAGATTTGGTGACAGGGAAGGAAATTGTTAAGAGAAATAGTGATCTGAAAGAAACTGGAAATGGAGGTCCTGTAAAGAGGTTAAAGGTTGGTAAAAGTGATTCAGGGAATGGTGTCATGCAGCAAAAAAAGGAGACAGTGGACTGTGCTGAAGAAGATACAATGGGGCTAAGGGAACGGAAGCAGTTACTGAGGGATCAAATAGTTGCTATGCTTAAGAAGGCTGGATGGAGTATTGAATACAGGCAGAGGCAGTCCAAAGAATACCAGGATGCGGTTTATGTTGATCGGGACGGAAGGACTTACTGGTCGGTTACATTGGCTTATAAGAAGTTTAAGGAGAGGATTGATGCGGGCAATGCAGAAGATAAAGATGTTTTAGCGTTTAGTCCTATACCAGAGGAGACATTCAGCTTGCTGTTCAGAATCACCGAGAAAGGCAAGAAGGCAGGTAAGAAGAGTGGTCTCGTGAAGACTATCAAAAGAATGAAAAATAAGGGGTCAGCTAAAAGTAGATCATTAGATGGAAAGACTAAATCAAGACAAACTCTGTTGGCTCGTAGACCCAAAACCAAGAATGGGTCTGATACAGATGACTATGAATTATATGATGGAAAACTCACATTGCTCTCATGGATGATTGATTTGGGAACTGTCCCTCTTGACGCGAAGGTAAAGTATAAGAGAGGACGAAAACACAGGACACTGCTTGAGGGGAGGATTACAAAGGAAGGAATTTGTTGCGACTGTTGTAATGTGACGTACAGAATACGGGACTTTGAGTCTCACGCTGGAAGTACACCTGGACAATCATATCGGTACATATATTTGGATTCAGGGAATTCTCTTTTCCAATGCCTTGTAGATTCTTGGAAGAAACACATGGAAACGGATAAGATTGAATTTGTTTCTGTGGATGTGGAAGGTGATGATCCCAATGATGACACTTGTAATGTGTGTGGCGATGGCGGCGACTTGATATGTTGTGACAGTTGTCCATCAACTTTCCATCATAGCTGTTTGCGTATTAAAGTATGATAACAGAAGCCGTTTCTCACACTTTTGTCATTTGCCATTAATTTTACTTACGAATTACGATTCTGACTATCTCTGCATGGACAACAAAATGTTATTTATTACGTGCTTTTACAGTTGATTTGCTCAACACTCCAGAGTTCTAACCATTGAAAATATTTCCTTTAAAGCTAAGCTCCACATGATTGCTATATTATGTAGAATTTCCTCCAAACATGTCATTCAACCGGCATTCGCTGGTTCAAATTAAGAAATTTGTTATATCATCATATTGTAATTTAATTGGCTCTCTCCATAAACTGTTTGTGGAAGATGAAATGGCTATATTGTTTAGTCTGGCCGTATTGATATGTTATTGGCATTTCTGGAATTTATGTTCTATATGTATTCATAACTTACTTCTTCCAGGTTCCTTCTGGGGATTGGCACTGTGTATACTGTTCATGCAAATTTTGTGAAATGGCCTGTGAAAGTACCTCAACAACTGATGACGATGATCATGATTTATCATCTGAGTTATTAGCATGCCGTTTGTGTGAGGAAAAATGTAAGCTTTACGCCTGATGCCTTCCAGTTGTCAAATAGTCCCAATAGTTTTAATCTCCATATTTATATTGTGAATTATGTATTTGTCACTGTCAAACTGATGGTCCATAATATCTACCTTCTTTTGCAGTTCACTTGCATTGCATCAACGAGAAGGTTGCTGAAGATCATCAAGATGAAAATCATTCTTTTTGTGGGAAAGAATGTTTAAAGGTTTTCTGCTTGCTTTTGAAATTCACTTACTCTTTTGATTCAGAGAATTCTCGCTTGCCTTGTCATAGTTCTGCTTAAAACGTAGTACATATCTAAGAATGCCAAAAAACTGTTTTATCTGCAATGCAGTTGTGTTACTGTATGCACTCAGTTCTGATGCTTAGTGGTCCCAACACAGCAAAAGTTCAGTGATGTTTGATTAGTAGAAAAGAAGGATAAAAGAGAAATGCAATAGCTTGATTGTCTTTTTCTATAAATAACATTATGATGCATACAATGTTCTTATGGTGTTGAGTAGTAAAGGTGGTGTGGCAGGTTTCATTAAAGTTAAGAACGAATTTGGTTTTTAGCTTCTTTCTAGATTTCTTGAAGTTCAATAAAAAAATTTATGTGAGTAACCATATCATGTATTCTTCTTCTCGCATGTGCTCTGAGGAACATAAATTGACACCATAGAAATTAAAATTTTGTTTTCTAGTTCTACCTCTTTATACATTTACTACTCATTTTATTCCGTTCAAAGGATTAAGTTTCTAGGTTGATGCAATTAGTTTCATCTGAATGTTGATTTTGCATTATGATCATAAAAACAGGTCCCTCATGTCAATAATCAATAGTGCTATAAATAGGTGGCTATAGTCGACAATCTAATTCTTTGTATTTACATGCTGCCGACACGTGTTTCATAATGGTTATTTACAACCAAGTCTTCACAATACTTACCTAATATTTAAATCAAGTTAACCATGCTGTAGAATAATTGTAACTCTGTGCTTGAATGTTTCAAATTCATTCATAACACTTCACTTCAAAATGTATTATGTTGAGAGTAACAATTCTTGTGTTTTGAAAATAACCTTTTTAAATGACATTCAATTGATACAATACTTAATTTGTTAGAGAGCTAAAACAAACCCTACAACTTTTATACATAAGTAATCTTCTTATAAGTGTTATATGTGCTTTGAATGTCTGGCACCTTCATCTGATAAAGTTTTCCATAAGAGTTTGAAATCGTTTATTTATAACTTCAAGTAGGTTTCATTATCAAGGATTTGTCCCTTGGCACAGTTGTATCTCAAGTCAGATGTATGTTCTGTTTTTTGAATTATTACAGAATTCGATATCTTCAACTGAGATAATTGCCTAGGATGTATTTTGGTTCTAAACATTTTTAATATACTTTGCCTGATTTGTATATATCTTTCATCTACAGATTCTTCAGCAGTTACAGGCACTTCTTGGGGTTAGGCATGAACTGGGAGAAGAATTCTCCTATACTGTTCTTCAGCATCGTGTTGTTAGTGGTGATGCAGCTCTTATTGATAACTACACAAATGTCGAAAGCAATTCCAAGTTAGCTGTTGCTTTCTCTGTTATGAATGAATGTTTTGAACCTATAATAGATGAGCGGAGTGGAACCAATATGATCCACAATGTTGTCTACAGCTGTGGGTAAGCACTCTCCATTTGGACTGTTTCATGTACTGTATTACTCTTCATTAGGTCTTTAACTTATGAGCATATGCTATTGATGGTAATATATCATTCTTTTAGAGGAAATCCCATTCATTCTTGAGCTAGCTTGTGGCCTTCTATAAACCATATGATCTTGAAATTATGAGCTATTAAAGCAAAAGGGCCTTCATCAAATTGTTATGTACTTTCTGATACGTTGTTTAAATGAGGGTTTCGAGTTGTCATGCTACTTATGAAAATACAACAAAGTACTAATTATTATGTTTAATTTTTAAGATTGTGCTCATAAAGCTTATAGTTTTGCTGGAAGTAATTTATTCAATTCTTGCTTGAACTATAAAGAACTTGTAGGCTTTGAAGATGTTTGACATTCCCTGATTTATACAATTGTGTTTCTTATTTAATGGTTAATTTAATCAGCATATTATTTTCATTTGGTTACTGTTAAGACATAATGGTTCTTTCATTCTTCAATACATATCCTTTTTCTCGTAGGTCCAATATCAGGCGGTTAGACTACAATGGATTTTATACCGTAATCCTAGAGAAGGGCGATGAATTTGTCTCGGCAGCATCTATAAGGTTATTACTTTTTGTCTTGTTTTAGACACTATAGTGTATTAGCTTAATCTGATTTCTTTTGTTATAAGTTTCCTTTTCTAGTTTTGTAGTAAACATTAGACCTCTCTCTCCAATTAGTCCAAGTGAAATCTTCTATAATGTGTTTAAAAGCATTTATCATGTCAGTAAGGATGATGTTAAAATGCAAGAATGTAGATTTATCAGGCCAATAATAGTGCACCTTAAATAAGTTTCTTTCAAGTTCTGTATTACATAACTCTCACCTACATTAAGCAGCTTCTATTTTTATATCATAATGAGTTGTTTATTTGTGCAAATGACTAATTCCTTTCAATGATGTTCAAATTACAGAATCCACGGGAGACAGTTAGCCGAGATGCCTTTTATTGGAACACGATTTATGTACCGTCGTCAAGGGATGTGCAGCCGGCTTTTAACTGCTGTCGAAACGGTCTGGTTTCTTTTTTCTTTTTGGGGAAGGCCAGGTTTTAATATCATGCTATATATTATAATTTATATGTTGCCAGGTGGATGCCCTAATGATCATGCTGGGAAACAAGTTTGTAGTAGATAAAAAAAACATTGTGCTTTTATATGTTTCCATACAGAAATTTTGTTAATATTTAGGTTTTGCTTTTCTAGTGTCTGGCCTGGTGACTTGTTCTTCTCTATCCGTGGTTGTTTCATTCTCATATGTATATTTGCCTTCTGCGCTTTCTAAAATCTACAATCTTTTTAGGTTCTTGGCTCTGTTGGTGTTGCGAAACTGGTAATACCGGCAATATCTGAACTGAATGAAACATGGACAAAGGTTTTTGGTTTTATTCCCCTTGAAGAATCAAGAAGGCAAGGAATGAGGTACATGAGCATGATTGCTTTCCCAGGGATAGACATGTTGCAGAAGTCTGTACCGGGCCAAAAGGATTCTGCAGGTATTGGGCGGCCTCATTATGTTAGCTGAAACTTCCTATTAGTGTATCTGTAACTGTTCTTAAATTCTTGAAATAATAAATATATTCCAGCTTCTGAGTGCCCTGAGGTTAGAGCCGAGCATCAGAGAATCAAAGAAAATCCTGCCTCTGATTCGAGTGCCAACTCTGTTCCCATTATAAAGGATGTAAATGATACCTCAGCTTCAGAATCCATCGAAGTTCTAGCTAACTTTCAAGATACTCGTGAGAAGCAGCCGCCAAATGAGGATATTGGAGGTGCAGCTTTACCAAATCTTGATCTTTCTCCTGAGCTTGAAGACCATGCAAACAGTAAAGATGCTAAGAGCAAATCATGCACCGATGTGCCTGTTGTTTTGTTGAACGAGGCAGATGATCGCTATGTTGGAGCTGTTAATGTTGATCAGACATCCGAGAACGGAAATTGTCTTGAGGCATCCACAGATGAAAATGTCTCTCTAAAAGCCAAGAAAAGTATGGATTGCAATCTTGAGGCGCAATCCGTTGACATGAAGAATTGGTTTTGTTCGAAAAATGGGAAGGGTTGTAAACTGTAGATCATCGTCATGATATTCGAGAGGGGAGCTTCAGAGACGTGAGCGGGGTGCGACGTGAAGAAACAGGTAAATGTAAATTCTTGAAACTCCCTTGGATGATCATATTTTCTTGACCCAAATGGGGATTGTGGTGTATTTTTCTCTTGTATTGTGGATGAGGATGTCTATGATTAACTTGTATAGAACATGAATCATCTTGCAGAATGTACATCTTTTTGAAATGGTAGATTAACTAGGGTTTTTTGGGCTAGTTTTTAACTTGTATTTCACAATCATCATATCCTATTGAAGAAAGGGACTTGTCACTCACTATTTGGTGAGTGCCTTTTATTCTACCATCATTTGTGCCATTTTCAAAAAGTTGCCAAAATAAAAATTACTTTTATGGTTGTGACATCATTAAAAAAATCTATTTTTCACAAATTCTGTCAAATTAGGGGTTTATGTGCCTCAAGTATGAAATATTTGTACCAAATTAATAAATCCAATATCGATTTCCTAGTTATTTCTTCTTCTTCTTCTTGATTTTCGTATCTTTCTCCAATCACTGCTAGGGATGGCAGTGGGGTGGGGAATCCCCATTTCCCACGGGGATCCGCCCTGAACGGGGTGGAGATTCCTCGAAATATACCCCGCGGGAGCGGAGACGGGGGCAATTTTCTCCCCGACTAGCGGGGTGGGGACGGGGATCATACTCCCCGTCCCGTGGGGATCCCCGTCCCGTTTTTCATGGGCCCCGCCAATTTATATATATATTTTAGTTAAATTATTATAAAATAAATAATATATTTTTATATACACATTAATAATAATACAAAGCTCTCGTTTCTCATCCTTTTCTAAATGCATTGAAATATTGAAAAAATTAATGAAAATGTAATAATATAATTTATCATTGTATTTTTAAGATAATATAATTAAATAATATACTATCTTTTATACAACTTGAATAATTTTTTTGGTGATTTTGTTGACATTTTAATTATATGTAATTTGTGAATTATTTTTATATATTAAAATATTATTTTTTTATACATTAAAAAAATAAAATAAAAAAACATTTTGTGGGTGGGGAATCCCCGCGGGACGGGGACGGGGAAGAAATTTTTCCCACGGGGCGGGGATGGGAAAAAAAATTCCCAAGAAATTGCTTGCATATTTGTCTAAATTTTACTTTTTTCGGGATCAACTGGGCATGGCTATAAAAAGAAAAGGTATGCTATATAGTTAATATCATATATTTAAATTATTAATAGGTTACTATATTATCAAAAAAATATTAATACCACAACCCAAGTTTACATTTTTAGATCCGTCCCTACATAGGGTCATCAATATTCAATTGTTAACTACAAATTTTTCATAGCATAATTTAGTATAGTTACATCTAACATTATCGGCAAAAACTTATATATCCTTAGGGCACATAGGGCAGGGACGGATCTACATGAGACCATGGGGTACAAGTGCACCCCCATGAAAAATAAAAAAAAATATTATATATTTACTAATATACCCCTAACCATTTACATAATTACAATTATATATATATGTATATATATTCATTTACATTCTACCCTATTTTGCCATTATACAATGCATTATATATTATACTTATTAAGGTTTGAATATCATTATTCATATTCATTAATTGATTCAACTATTTGTTTATTTGTTTATACATTAGGGTTTGTGTATTTTCAAAAATGTGTATGAAATGTATTGATTTTATGATATTTGTGTTGTGATTTCAATGAGATCATGATTTGGGTTGATATTATAGTTTTAATTTCGTATGTAATTGAAGTTATATATTTCATGTATTGTATTCTCATGATGTGGTTTAAATCTCAAAGATTATTCATCTTCTTTTGACATAGAAAAAAATACTCAAACTTGCCACGTTTTATCAATTCGAGTTTTCAAGTATTGATTTGATGACTCTTGAATGAAATCTCTGACATATTCATTGAAGATATGCAAAAGGATGATAGGTTTCAAGATTTACTTGATCTTGATGCTCTTTCAAAGAAGCTAGTAGAAACAAACAAGCATGTCACTTATCCGTTAGTGTATTTGTTTATCAAGTATGTATTTGCATATTTTAGTTGAACAACTTTTACGTACAATGTTTTTCTGTTATATATTCATTCGCACCCTCATCTTTCAAATCCTGGATCCGCCACTGACATAGGGGCACGGATTTAGGTGTTATATACATGCTCTTTAGGTGTTATATATATACTCTATAGGTGTTATGCTTCTTGGTGTTATAAATATACCCTACATGTATCATATGTATATAAGAGTATACATATGATACGTGAAGAATATATACATGATACTTATAGAGTATATATTTCACATCATATGATGATTAATTTGAGGGCACAATGTCCCTACGACACACAAGTGTCACTCAACATTAAAAGCAAAAGATGAAGACAACAAGATCGATCCTTGCTGATCATGAAATTGAAGAGACAAACTTGACGACCAAACCTAGTACAAACATAATGGGAAACCTACTAGATTGGCTTATGGAGGAGCAACCACCGGTGGAACCATAGGCACTCCCACCCGGACCATTTTCCGGTGGGAATGCCAGGGTTGTGCCGGTCGAGGGCACTACATGAGACCGTGGGTTCGTTGTTGGGACACCACCCGATTCCAATGGTGAGGATGTCGGAGAAAATAATGATTCTCGAACCAGTGTAGGTGGATCAACAAGTACAGGAAATTGTTGCGGTTCTGCATCAAAACTCGATAAATTTTAAACAACGATCAATAAATAATGTCATATTTTAATATGTAACACAATTAATGACCGACCAATAAGTTCGACTTACGTGTCCAACTATTAATAGCAAAAATAAAATAACACGCATAAAAATCTGACAGGAAGTTTGTTAACTTGGCTACATCTTAGCCCTGAAAAGAAATAACTTGATACTATTATACCATAAAACTATTCTCTTTGTATAATTTATATTTGGAATCATGTCTAGTAGTGTTGCATGGATCAACATATCAAAGAAGTATAGAAGTGGATAAACAGAAAGCATGAAAAAACAATGAAATAAAAAGGTAAAGTTGAAGAAAGTATTAGTATGAAGTATGAATACAAACCAGGGCATTTAGGCTGGAGAGATGTGGACAACCTGCAGAGAAAACAGAGAAGATCATTGTGCAGTTAAGCCCGAAAAACAGGAATGAAATCGAATAGTCCTAAAACAGAATCAATTTTAAGACCATACGTTGTCCCAATGCTTCCACTGATAAAGCCAGTGTAAGTGCAAGAAGCCACACTGCATCCTCCACTCGATTCCTCTATTGTTGTGTTTCCGAGCATGAGGTTGCTGTTCCTGCACTCCATGCTCGAACAAGAAACTGCCAACGAAGCTGGCATGCACTTCAAACTGCAAAAGAATCCAAGTAAAACAAGTGTTAAATGCACTACACTATGTAACACGAGGTGTAACATCCTCGACTGCTTGGCATTGTTGACTCACTCACGACTCCCTGGTCCACAGCTGCACTGCACGCAGTGACTTGCTGTTATGGCATAGCTTCCGTTGGGCACCACTAAGCCATAGTCGGAGGCGTAGCTTGGGAAGCTGGACGCGCAGGCTGCAAACAACCTTATTATGTTTTGATGTGCAAAAACATGATCATTAAGACAAGCATTGTTTCTAAAATCACTATCTTTGTTGCGTGATCTTAACTGACAATGATAGAAGGTAACGAATGTGGTTCTTCAAGAGTATATGTTTCTGATCAGGAGAAAGAGGTCGATGTCTTCATCTTGTTTTCTTTTCTTGCTTACTTAGTAAATGGGAGTTTGGTATACTGATTTATTCATTCAATTGTGTCATGATTTGCTCCTACACAATAGCAAATCTTTCCTCTTTCAAGATTCAATACTAATCTTTCTTATTCAAAAGTCTTACAAGATTCATTAATGTTGCCTTAAATGATTAATTAGGACTCGTAGATATGTTTCATCTTGTATTGCATTGTTTTGTATTCACCAAAACACGTTGGTGAAACGACATTTAAATAGAAGATCTCGTGTGCTAAGTCGAGCCATCAAGATGTCATAAATAGCACCAAAAACAGAGTTCTTCATAAATTTTATGAGAGAGAGAGAGAGAGCTAACCAGAGAAGGGGATTGCAAGAATATCACCATCTTCAATCTCCGAATTCCCCAAAGCATTCACATTCATCAGATCACTCACAGTGGTGGTGTACCTGGCCGCAACCGCCGCCAACGTGTCGGCTTCTCTTACAACGTACGACATGTACACCGCCGGCAAGTTGTTGTCACTGTTGTTATAGCAGGTACACGGCAACGGAATATTCAGTTCAGTCCCCACGCCGATCACCGACGGGTCCGAAAGCTCAGAGTCTGGATTCGCCTCCCTGATCTGAGCCGCCGACACCAGGCCGCCGTACACGGTGGCGGAGATGGAGGAGAGCGTGTCGGAGGGGCGGGTTTTGTGCACGACGAAGCTCGTTCTGCGGATGCCGTCGACGCAGGCGCAGGGAATGGGGATTTTGAGGAAGAGCTGGGAGGGGAGGATGTAGTTCTCCACGTCGGAGAAGGAGACATCGACGGCGTTGGTGAGGAGGAGGGCGATGGGGTCGACGGAGAAGATGGCGGCGACTTCGGAGACTTTGAGGTCGGTGTAGAGAGTGTAGCCGACGAGGGAGGTGCAGGTTTTGGAGTATGAGCAGGGCTCTATGGTGGATTTCGCGGTGGCGATTAGGAAGAACGCGCCGAGGAGAGAGAATAGGATAACGCAGGTGGCGCGGCGACGGAGGAGGAGCCCCTCCATTGTTGCCGGTAGTGTAGAATTCAGTAGCTCGAGGAGATCAAGGAAACAGATCAGTAACGGAATCTAGGTTGCCATTAATAGGTGCTGCAGATAACTGTGTAGGAGAGAGACAATGGTAGAGAGAGAAAGCTCTGAGAGGCGCCGGTGAGGACAGAAGTTGTCTGAATGAAAGTGTAACTCAGCGTCGGCGAGTGTGTGTCTGTGTGTGTGTGAGAGAGAGAGAGAGAGAGAGAGAGAGAGAGAGAGAGAGGGAGAGTTGCCATACTTGCATGCTTTGACTAATTTGCCACTTCATCATCATATTCATTTTATTTTCTCATAATCATAAAATTGAACCTTTATATTAAAACTTTGATGCATTATTGGGTGATCGTGTCTCAAATAATCTAAATTTATATATTTTATTAGAGCTTTGTTTTATTGGTACAATGTTTGTCGTTTTAAAAAAATTATTTAAACCAATATATATGATTTTATATCATGTCAAGTTGAAATATATATTGTGGAAATTTCACTAAACAAATAATGTGGTTCAATATTTTAATATGAACTAGCACATTAGCCTTCAAATATATCAGATTTTAAAAAATATATGGTTAAAAAAAATTACACTGAATTAGTAAAATTAAAAAAAACTCTAACTATAATTTTATGTAAATTAATATTAACAATTATAATTGTCATGCATTTTTTTACCAGACTGGACTTTTAAGATTAATGTAAGAAATAAATTACTTTTAGTATGATTGTGATGTGTTGATATTGTTAAAGTTAAGTTCATCATCCTTTAAGCAAAAAGAGTAATTAAAATCAAACATCGGATTTTGTTTTATTAAATGAAACAAAAAATAAACAAGATTAATTAATAAACTTGAACGAGAAAATTAATACAGTACTACTTTAACACGATATATGTCTTCAATGGTTATTCTTTCAATATATACAAAATATTTCATCGTTGAATTACTATGGTACGTACTCCTACAAGCAGTGTTTATTATCTTAATAGTCCTTTTAAATTATGCATTTCAATCAACAAACTTCATTTTATATATAAAATATTCAAGAGTTTTCCAGTTTATTTTTGACATTTGATAGATAAAAATTAATTCAGTGATATACACTTATTTTATCTTATAAAATTAACACAAAACACAAAATTGATATGGAAGGCTATTTTGGTACTTTCGATCACAAATGGAGTCCATGAACTGGTGGGCTTATTGGGTTAGAGGCCCACTTGTCACGCAACTTTGATTTGCAAATCGGTTTATGGCCCACATCTATTTGTCAACAACTGCTATAAGCCCACATGACTGTATTTGGAAAATTCTATACAATCACTCCTTTTCTTTTTTAGTTTTTACATCCAACATTATAATGTTATTAGCTTTTAAGAAAGCAATTTCTGAAGTGGTTTTAATGTTATTTTTTGAAGGATATTTGATATCAATAGTGCTATGGTGTTGGAATAAATGTGGGAATTTATTAACTAAAATTAATCTGTTTATTCCTTCAATAAAATATTATCAATTATGTGACATCAAATCATGCCCCGTATCACAAAATGGATTATTGGTGGTCAAATTAAAACCGAAGAAGGAAAAAGTTCAAGCTGACACTCTTCAACATTCAGGAAATACTCGATTGACTCCCTTTTAACTTCTTTTCGTGGTTTGGTGAGCATGTTTGATTCGATCTATATCGCATTGAAAGTTGATGGAGTTACGGTACGATGAAATTCTTTTATTTTTTTTCTTTCCAATTGAAGTATCTAATTTTTTCCTACTACTTACAAGACAATGGATAAAACCCAATTGAAGAGAAGAAATATGGGAAAATATGTGATTGAAGTTTGAAACATGCTAAAATGAATGAGTTTGATTAATATGAATGTTTTCACATGTATTAACTAACAAAATATTTATTAATCTCATTGGGCTATTTTGAACCATACCCAAATAAAATTTGCCATTAGTTACAAACTTATGGCAATTAAGGCCCATTAAAACTTTGATGCATTATTGGGTGATCGTGTCTCAAATAATCTAAATTTATATATTTTATTAGAGCTTTGTTTTATTGGTACAATGTTTGTCGTTTTAAAAAATAATATGAATTTATATCATAGGTATGTCAAGTTAAAGTATATATTGTGGACATTTCACTTAACAAATAATGTGGTTCAATATTTTAATATGAACTAGCACATTAGCCTTCAAATACATCAGATTTTAAAAAATATATGGTTAAAAAAAATTACACTGAATTAGTAAAATAAAATAAAAAACTCTAAATATAATTTATGTAAATTAATATTAACATTATTGTTAAATTGTCATGCATTTTTTTTTAGCAAACTAGACTTTTAAGATTAATGTAAGAAATAAATTACTTTTAGTATCATTGTGATGTGTTGATATTGTTAAAGTTAAGTTCATCATCTCTTAAGCAAAAAGAGTAATTAAAATCAAACATCGGATTTTGTTTTATTTGTAACGCCCCGTTTCTTAAAAGCATAAAATCCTGTTTTGGCGTTACTTACTATAGGAATAAACTTTTTTATATAATAATTAAGATAAATAAATTCAGGAATAACTGTGAAATATTGTTCCATAAAACATTGTTATGAAATACGAATTTTGGGAAAATGCAGCGGAAACGATTACATTGAAATTTGTTTCTTTCCAAACACACTTCTAAAATTATCAAGGAGTGAGAGAAATAAAATATTTACATAAATAAACATATTTGGAATTTGTAAAATAAAACTCTTTATTAAAATCTTCTATGACCTTGATAATATCGGCTACCGGCATGCCACGTTCGCGTACCCTGTCCTAAAACATTTAAGCATATAGGGGTGAGTGCAAGAAAAATCACTCAGTGGGGTGGAAAAAAGGGCACACATAAGCACATCACTTTAAATCGTCAATTATTCACTGCACATAACATAGAAGATCAACATAACATTTCCTTGGGTCTTTAAGCCCGGCATGAATTTGAAGTTTTTAAATCCAACATAAATGGACCAAGCGTGAAAGGGCCATATTTGAAACCCTTCGGGTATTTAACCCGCCGTGAATTGGAATTCCACCATGAACATTAACATTACATATATCACATTAAATTGGAAATAAACGCTGAAGGTCAACGTTCAAATCCCATAAGAGCATCATAATCACTTTGATCACACATTACATAGTCGCATTTAGTCAAGCACGTTCACATTAATATAAAGCAGGATACAACAATAATTTACCCCCACCTTCGAATACTGCAATTCTCATCCCAAAAGCTTCCGTTTGGCACGCTTTCCTATTCCTGTCCTTTGTTCGAATCTCCTACAAATTTTAGGAGTCGTCTTAGTCTCTATCTTAAATATCTATAAAAGATATACAGTATTACGTTCTAAGATATGACAATAACAGAAAATTCTAGGACGAGGGTGTACTCGAATATCTAGGGTTTAAGGTAATCGTAACCCTAAACTAGGGTTTTTCCTGCTTGAAGCTTAAAACGTCGTTTTCATCAATTGGAGATTAAAACTAACATTTATAACACGGTACAGTATAAAATATACTCATCGTTGAATTTTGGGGTCGAAATACAATTTTCGTGTAGGGAGTGAGCCGGCGACGGGCCAGTCGCCGGCAGTGTTGGCAAGTGGCGGGTGCAATTACTAGTATCAATATATTACTATGAATTAAATTATCTTAAGCAAATTTATACTTTCTTAGTTATTAGATATTATATTATCTTTTATATACTAAAATTACTTACACTATATTATGAAATAATTAATATTTACCAATATTATATCACAAAACGCGCATCGCGCGGGTGCAATTACTAGTTTATATAGTGTTATAGATATAACATATATAATTAGTGGTATTAAAACAAGGAAATTTCTGGGATAGACATGATTGCAAGCATTTGTGGAATTAATGTGGAAAAAGAAGAGCAAAGACTTCTTGGTCTTCCACTGAAGCTTAATGTGCGCATTAATTAGTTCCTCCAAATCTCACAGTGGAGCTTAAAACTATATTATTTTTAGTTCTGACAATTTTACCAATTATCTTTTCGGATTGGCGATTTTATCCTTTATCTTTTAAAAAGCCGGAAATTTGATCCAAATTAAGCCCGAATAGCCGAATCGGTCGGGCTTAATTCGCATGTGAGTAAAAAACGTGACACCCTATAAGGACAGAAAACTCAAAAAATTAATGGACAAAATTGTCAAAACAAATAAGTTAATGGGTAAAATTGCCAGAACAGATAAGTTATTGGGCAAAAATAGTGTGAAAACTAGGGTGCACGTGCTAGTCACATACGAAGTTAGCCCGATTTGGCAGTTTAGGTTGAATTGATTGAGTCAAATTTTCGAATTTTCAGAATATAAAGGGTAAAATCGTCAGCCCGAAAAGATAATGGGTAAACTTGACAGAACCAATAAATTAATGGCTAAAAAGTAATTAACTCTATAACGTATATATAATATTAGTGGTTAAAACAAGGAAATTTCTTGGATAGAGATGATTGCAAGCATTTGTGGAATTAATATGGCAAAAGAAGAGCAAAGACTTCTTGGTCTTCCACTGAAGCTTAATGTGCGCATTAATTAGTTCCTCCAAATCTCAAAGTGGAGCTTAAAACTATATAGTCTTCCTACTCAAACAAAATAACTGTAAAGTTTCTAATTATTTTGGCTCAATGCATTATTGGAAAAGGAAAGGCACTATATATATGGGTATAACAAGTATGATGGAACTTCTTGGTTCGATTTAATGCATATTATATTGATTTTCTAAGTATATAATTTGTTCCAATTTGATTGTAAAAAAATGTGGGATTTATGTATTTTAAAGCTATAAAATTGGTGCTAAATTAATAATGTACTTGAACATTTTTATTCGATTAACGTTTTTAGGGCAAGCCACTAGTATGTGTTATTTGTTAGACTTTGGGAAATAGAGGACCATTAAGAATTTGGGAAATTATGATTATTGAAAAACTTGTGTTCAATTTGAGAGAATCGGAGTTTTTATTGGTAATGTGAGCATTGATTATTCTAATTGAGAACTTATCTCATTTAGGTTTATATGTTTTGTCGTACATGCTATACTAATGCTAGTACGGAAGGTGAAATATCGTGGTACGAACTGTATTAATAATGATATACGGAGTTTACTATATCGGTACGAACTGATACCGAATGAAATAAGTCGGTACGACTTGATATAGGGTACATAAGAGTACTAGGTCAAGTTCATTAAAGATATAATGATCCAAAAAGAATGTTCTCTTAGTTAAAAATGAATAATAATTTCAAACTTTTGGTTGAAAAACAGTGTTTCTTTTTATATATAGTTGGTTAATTATAATTGCATCCCATATTTTTCAGCTATATGGAAATACTTTTATAATATTATATGTGCTTAAATGGCATAATATATTATTTGTGTCAAAATTATAAGTAATCGCAAGTATTACATATATTGTTAATTAGGGCCTCAAGTTTATTTTACGCCTATTATTCAAGAATTAGCAAGAGTACTTCATCGTCTTTCAAGCTTGCACTAAATTATCATTACTCATTTAAGGTCTCAAACTAAAATTGGAAGAAAAATTATTAGTTTATTATTCAATTGACTTATTAAATGAAAAAACGAATCAGAGTATATATCTTCTTCACCTTTACATTTTGAAGTGTATATATATAATATACACTCAATGGACTACACCACTAATAGCCATTATATAGCAAACACACAGCAAGTTGATGATCAAGTGAAAGATTATTATAATGATTGTATTAATGGAATATTCTCTCTTTTCTTTTGCTATTCATCTGCTCTTCATCATCATATTTACACTCAGTAGTACTTCTTCTTCCCAGTCTTTTTCCGATTTGAGCACCGATGAATCTGCATTACTTGCCTTCAAAAACTCCATCACTTCTGATCCTTACGGTATTTTGACCAGTAATTGGTCCTCTGCTGATCGTAACTTATCCATTTGTTACTGGATTGGTGTCTCTTGTGGCATCAAACACCGTCGCGTCACTGCCTTAACCCTTTCGGGCTTCGAGCTCAAAGGAACCATTTCTCCACATCTTGGAAATTTAACATTTCTTCGATCTTTAGACATCAGCTTCAACAATTTCTCAGGTTTGATTCCTTCTCAACTGTCAAAATTACGTCGTCTAAAGGAGATCAACGTTGGATTTAACGACTTGAGTGGAGGAATACCATCATGGCTTGGAGGGTTATCTCAACTTGAACATGTGCGTATGAGTAATAACTCCTTCTGGGGTAGAATCCCTCCTACTCTCTTCAACATCTCATCTTTGATAGAAATAAATGTGAGATCCAATAAGCTAAGAGGAAAGCTTCCAGATGAGATATGTTATAATACTCCAAGACTTAGAGCTCTGTATCTGTCGGGGAATAATAAACTAGAGGGCGAAATTCCGACAAATATCGGAAAATGCAGAGAGATGGAGGACCTGCGCTTGGCACTCAACAAATTCAGCGGAGAAATACCAAATGAAATTTGGAGTTTGAGTAAGCTTAGGATTTTATCTCTATCCTCAAACCACTTCACAGGTATGTCAGATTTCACTCATCATCAACATTTAATTAAATCCATTCATTAAATATGGATTTTAAATTTAATCATAAGGAAATAGATATATGCGAATATGGTTGCATGCTAATTATTTGTTGGTTTGATTAAACAGGACAAATTACATCTTCTGTTTTCCCAAGTTTAAGTATCATCAATCTTCCAGAGCTTGAGGAGTTGTCTCTTGATCAGAACAAGTTGACAGGTATTTATATACGTAATGTTTATCCTCCCTGAAAATAGTGTATATAATAAGAAAGATTATTAACAGGTAGGATCTCTAGTGATATTTGCAACAAAATGCCAAACATCAAAGTGCTTTATCTTTGGGAGAACAAATTAGAGGGGGAAATTCCAGCAAATATAGGGAAATGCAGTGAGCTTGAAGACCTTGAATTATCTTTCAACAATTTGAGTGGAAGCATCCCAACTGAAGTTGGAAGTTTGAGCAAACTGAGGGAATTATATCTTGGCGGAAATCAATTCAATGGTATACATAAAAAGTTTTGATCAGGCAGCATGTATCATTGCTTCAATATATATTTATCAATTTATCAAATTAAACTATATATATTCTTAATTATTTATTGGACTTCTAATCAAGAATTTACAACATTATTGTCAAACAAAGTTCATTATTGAAATTCATTGTTTGGATACTTGCTTTATTTTTCTTGTGATATTTGGATGCATTACAATTTCAGGAGGAGTTCCTGCAGAATTAGGAAAACTTTCACATTTACAGACATTAAGCATCCCAGAGGCCTCTCTAACTGGTAAGAATCTAATCCTATAGATTCTATTCTTTTCAAAACAATGCATTAATTTTATAATCACTATATATTACCGAATAAACTAATGCAAAACTTTCCTTATAACCTCCTCAATTCCCAATCTCATCTATTGAACCACTAAAAAAAAAATGTTTTTCTACCCTCTAAGTTTGGCTTGTTAGATTGTTGATTCTCTACCTTTCACCTTTTGATTTTTAGTCCTCTAATAATATATCAGATTTATTATATAAAATGAGAGAACTAAAATTTTATAACAAATAAAATTAATTCACAGGTATACATAAAAAGTTGGAAGTTTGACCATTAATTCACAGGTATACATAAAAAGTTGGAAGTCTGGCAATAAATATAATCATTAGAAATTTAACTGAAGTTGGAAGTTTGAGCAAACTGAGGGAATTATATCTCGACCAAAATCAATTCACAGGTATACATAAAAAGTTTTGATGAGGCAGCATGTATCATTGCTTCAATATATATTAGTTTTTCATTTCGTGCATGTATTTATCAAATCAAACTACTACAACATAATTGTCAAACAAAGTTCATTATTGAAATTCATTTGTTTGGATATTTATTTTATTTTTCATGTGATATTTGGATGCATTACAATTTCAGGAGGAGTTCCTGCAGAATTAGGAAAACTTTCACATTTACAGATATTACACATCCTATAGATTCTATTCTTTTCAAACAATGCATTAATTTTATGATCACTATATATTACTGAATAAACTAATGCAAAACTTTCCTTATAACCTCCTCATGAATTCCCAATCTCATCTATTGAACCACT
The DNA here is from genome assembly GCA_005771605.1 of Scutellaria baicalensis. Lineage (NCBI taxonomy): Eukaryota > Viridiplantae > Streptophyta > Magnoliopsida > Lamiales > Lamiaceae > Scutellaria > Scutellaria baicalensis. The sequence goes on along the minus strand of CM016725.1, from coordinate 24,393,896 downwards.
AAAAAAAATGTTTTTTTACCCTCTAAGTTTGGCTCGTTTGATTGTTGATTCTCTATCTTTCACCTTTTGATTTTTAGTCCTCTAATATATCTCATTTATTATATAAAATGAGAGAACTAAAATTTTATAACAAATAAAATTAATGAGAAAAATCAAAATTTAAGTGCATTCAAAATTTTATATTTGAAGTATAAAAAGGCATGATATCAAATTTAACTATATATAGTAAAATAATATGTAAATAAATATAATCATTAGAAATTTTAAAAAAAAATCATGCATATTATGAATTAGAATATTTTATGCATATATTGACTTTACAAAACTAGTCAATCGATTATAATATTTTCAATATATACATACATAAATAGTTTTGTATCGATTCTAATATTGATATTATGACCCCATATTATTTACAATATATATCATGGAAAAGATCAATATCATTTCTTAAATCATTTACAAAGCAATGATTGGATTTAATTTTGTCCAAATAGTACTTTGATGATTTGATCAGTTTTTATATAAAAGCTAGCATTACATTAATGTATGTTGTTAAGTGTATACTACTACTATTATGAAATGCATTTTAAAAGCTGAAAATTATTAAAAGTGTACGTTACTTCTCATAATATAGTCTATTTTCTATGTGATTTTCAGGTTCCATCCCATATTTTCTATTCAATATATCAAGTTTGAAGATATTAGATCTTTCATTTAATGATCTATCAGGTAGACTTTCTTCAAATATTGGGCTTTCAATTTTCAATCTTGAAAAGCTTTTTTTGCAAAGTAACAGACTCAGTGGGCCAATTTCAAGCTCTATCAACAATGCTTCTAAACTAACTCAATTGAGCTTGGAGATGAACGCATTCAGTGGCATAATCCCTAGTTTTGGTAATTTAAGGCTCTTACAAGAACTTCGAATTTGGGGTAATAATTTGATTGGTAGTGAATCCCCAACCCAAGAATTGGGATTTCTCTCTTCATTAACTAGCTGTCAACAGTTGAGGAACTTGCAAATATCATTGAATCCACTTATAAGTGGCATTCTCCCAACTTCAATTGGTAATTTTTCCCCTTCTCTTCAAAAATTGGATGCGAGGGAATGCAACATTCAAGGAATTATTCCTTTAGAAATTGGAAACTTGAGCAATTTGATAGACATCAATTTTGGTGGAAATCAAATTAGGGGCTTCATCCCCACAAGGGTAGGACAATTAAGGCAAATGCAGAGACTATATCTTTATGGTAATCAATTACAAGGCTCTATCCCTAAAGAAGTTTGTGAAATGAGTAATTTGGGGCATTTGGCTTTGGAAGAAAACATGCTAATAGGTCCAATTCCTGAATGCATTGGTGAACTAAAATCTCTAAGAGGCATCTGGTTAAGCTCTAACAAGTTGCAATCCACCATACCTCCCAGCTTTTGGAATCTTACAGATCTCTTGATTGTAAACTTGTCGTCAAATTCTTTGAGTGGACAACTTTCATCTCAAATCTCAAATTTCAAGGCAATATATCAGATAGATTTGTCAAATAATCACTTTTCTGGAGAGATTCCAAGCTTAATTTCAAGTTGTCAATCACTAGAAGTACTAAACTTGTCAAATAATCAATTCGGAGGATATATCCCTCAATCATTGGGAAGTACCAAAGGCTTGATTGACTTGGACTTATCTAACAACAATCTTTCTGGAAAGATACCAAAGTCTTTGGAAAACCTCACATATCTTGAATATTTTAATGTGTCTTACAACAAATTGGAAGGAGAGATTCCAAATGGGGGCCGTTTTGTTAACTTCACTGCTCAATCGTTTGTTGCCAACACTGCACTATGTGGTGCAGAGAAATTTGAAGTGTCACCTTGCTCAGAAACTCATAAAAGTTCAGGATCAAAAAGTGTTCTCCACTTAATCAAGTATATTTTGCCATCCTTCATTTCAGTTATTGTTCTAGTGATTGTCATACTCATGCTCGTAAGAAAACGTAAGCAGAAGAGAACACCGTCATCATTTGAAGCTACTTCACTAGCCATTCAATGGAGAAGGATTTCATATAGAGAACTTCAACAAGGAACAAGTTTTTTTAGTGAAACCAACCTACTTGGAAACGGAAGCTATGGGTCCGTATTCAAAGCAATACTTTCCGACGGGCTAAGTGTTGCAGTTAAAGTGTTCAACTTACAGTTAGAAGGAGCTGCCAGAAGCTTTGATACTGAAAGTGAAATACTGAGCTCCATTCGCCATCGCAACTTAGTCCCCATAATTGGTTGTTGTACTAATATTGAGTTCAAAGCCTTGATTCTTAAATACATGCCAAATGGAAACTTGGAGAAATGGCTACACTCTGACAGTTCAAGTTTGGATTTGGTGCAAAGATTGAAAATAACAATAGATGTTGCATCAGCGTTGGAATATCTTCATCATGGTTATACATTCCCTGTTGTTCACTGCGATATAAAGCCAAGCAATATCTTGCTCGATGAAGATATGATTGCGCATGTTGCTGATTTTGGCATTTCCAAACTTTTTGATGAAGGAGAGATTATGATCCATACCCAAACCTTGGCGACTATAGGTTATGCGGCACCAGGTATTGTACATGAATGTCTTAAATTGTAGTTTCTTTATATTATCTATTTCTTATATTCTCAAAATTGCAATGTATATACCAGAGTATGGATCGGAAGGGAAAGTGTCCATAAATGGCGATGTATATAGTTTTGGAATATTGTTGTTGGAGATGTTTGCAGGAAAGAAACCAACAGATGACATGTTTAGTGAGGAAAAAGGCTTAAAAGAGTGGGTGAGTGAAGCATTACAAGAAAATGCAATAAGTGAAGTTGTTGCCCCAGGTTTACTAAGGAGAGAAGATCGATATTCATCTGTGCATGAACAATGTGTCTCGTCCATCTTTGAGTTAGCTATGAAATGTTTGGTCATTTCACCTACTGAAAGAGTGAACATGATAGAAGCAGCAACCACTTTGCATAAGATCAAAGCAACAATTGTAGCCGGCACAAGAAGGCGTCAACATTATGTGTAGCCACACAAATAAACATAGTACGTACGTACGTATTGTTTCAATTTTCCATTGCAAAACTATTAGTTTCTATGACATTAAATTTCTAAACCTTGGTGTTAATTTTTGTTTTGTTGCTAATATTTTCTGCACAAAGTTGAAAGCTATATCAAATTCATGCATAAATAAACACACATAGGATAGATGTGATAGTAGGTTAATATCATAATTAAGCAAAGATGACTTTTCATAATCCAAAAGGCTAATCAATATTATAGTGGTCCAACAGACACATATATATGAGAGAATTAAGCACATAGCCCTTACTACAAATTTTAACCTAGTATAATATAGTAGGATCAATATCTTTAAATTTATTATTACACTCAACACTACCTTCTCTCCTCAAAGCATAGTCACAAACTCACCATATCTGACCTGGAATTTCATACGTCATACGCAACCTCATGTTCCAGCAGAGGATCGGTCGCAAGCACCCTACTGCCTCATCTTGTGTCCGATCTCCTCTTGTTGAGTTTAACCATAGTTGCACCCTCAAAAAGAAATGAAACAAGACAATTATTACCACTCATCTCCCATGTTTCTTAGGAAGGTCCACTGAGAATTTGTGAAGAATCTCCCTGGTATTACCATTCAAAGTCACGAAAAGGGATCCATTCCCATCCATAACAATAAAGCCAAACTTTTCGTCACATTCAAAAAGTTCATTAAGTGCCTCAGTGTGGAACTTGTTGTCACACAGATAAAGCGATGCATTTATAGGCCTAAACGGCTCAAAATCGATTGTCACCTTCTTTTCCCTGTCTTCCTCTGTCACAATGGTTCCAGTGTAAAGTAAAAGTCCATTTGGAGGAACCTTGTTGTACAGTTTCAATCTCTGTTGAGCAGACGTAATTGCACCAAGAATAGATTGCCGATTCACTCTGCTTTTGATATTAGAAGCAATTCCATACTCATCTCCAAGCATTTTCGTGACACGAGAGACTTGATCGCAAGGAAAAGTATCCACGAATGGTGATGTACACACAGTTTTGGAATATTGTTGTATATTGGAGATGTTAATTTACAGGGAAGAAGCCAACAGATAACATGTTCAATGAGGAATTGAACTTGAAGGCGTGGGTGAATTCGATAAGTGAAGTTGTTGGCCTTGGTTTGCTAGCAAGAGAAGATCAACATTTCTTAACAAAGGAGCATTGCATTGCATTGATCGATCTTTGATTTGGCAATGCAATGTTTAGCCATTTCACCCAATGCAAGAATCATCATCTCTGAAAATTAAAGCCACAGTTGCAAATGAAGGAACCATGATCAGAAGGCAATAATAATATGCAAATCCCAATATTATGTATTTCTTATTTCATGCATCTATATTGTAGTTCTCATTTTTCTGTAAAATATTATTTTTGATAAGTTTTATTTTCATTTGTTTTTTGTCCTTAAGATGTCAAAAGTTGAAGGCTTGTTATTGTATTTTGTATCAAGTTAACACATAATTCAATAGACAATTTGCTAATACAACACATAGCACTCCGTTAGAGTATCTTAATAACAAATTAAGTATTCATTCACATGTTCTTCACACACACATATATATAACATTTAATGTCATATAATTAATGTAGAGTAGCTTAATTTAAACTAATTGAGGTCCTAAGACATTTGAATATATTAATTCACTTAGCAGACTATGAATCTGCAAATTAAGGAAGAAGCCATCCTCTTTCTTTGCCTAATTCTTCAAATACGAAGTAGTATGAAATGCAATTATCACTAATGAAAATAACAAGCTAACTTCAATAATTAATGCCCCATCAACTAAAAAGAGTTGTAAATTTCTCTCGTGAAATGCAGGAAAATTATTTATTAATTTCAAAACAGACATATCATGTGTTTTGACACAAAAGGTTTATTTTCACACAATTAACCCAATAATCCCACAACATCTCAAACAGAGAATAACATTTGTTAAATTTTGAAAAACTAAACACCAAGATGAAAATGATAATTGAAGTACCTGATAGGTCACCAACAGGAGCAATACTTGAAGTCTAATTAGAGTGCCATGTCATCGGATTTCCTCACTAGTTACATGACTACTTTCAAAAAAAGAAAGGGTGAAGAACTCTATTTATGCATATAGAGTATGATATTTGCAAAGATACTAATTAGAAGTAACCTTTGACAGTTCAGGATATAATATTGACGAACACCACCATAAATTTAGCTAACCATTCCAAAAAAAGGAATAGAACAAAATTAATTACCATAATTATGCTTTAATGGTTACTTGAATGATGATATAGATAAACTCTATTCATGAAGTTACTATTTCTTCTATGTTTAAACCCCATAAATGAAAGACTAAGACATCCTAATTGGCAAGGTTAAGTTCCTTATAAACTAAATTAAAATTGCTACATAAATATAGTTTAGCTCTCTCTAATAAATTCTAGCTTCAATATCTAACACAATTCATTTCTGGAAAGAAAGGCAAGAACATATTTAAGACATTTCTGTTTTTCCATTATTTTGCTTGGCAAAAGGTTGGCAATGAAAATTGAAAAATAAGTAGTACGTATCATACCAGGTTATAAAGCAAAGATGGTGATCTCTGCCTCCTAGACACAAACATGAATCTGAAAGTAAGTAAATGAGACATATTAAGAGAAGCATCGTACTTCACTATGAATTGGCTCAGTTCGCATAGTACTCAACCTCCGATTTTCTCAACGGCGGGCAAATTGTTCGAGATAAGAGTCAATTTCCCTACAATCACCAAATCAGGAACACGAATCATTTTCACAAAAAAATTAAATCTATTTACATAAAGTTATATTTGAATAGTAAATTGTAGGTTGTGAGTTGGTTCGTCTCACGATAATGGCAAAAACTTTTATACCCCTGGGACACATAGGAACACGAATTTAGGTGTTATATACATGTTCTTCAGGTGTTATATATATACTCTACATGTGTTACATTTCTTGGTGTTATACATATACTCTACATGTATCATATGTATATAAGAGTATACATGTGATACCTGAAGAGTATACACATGATACCTGTAGAGTATATGTATAACATCATATGATGATTAATTTGGGCACAAGTGTTACTCTAAGATAATTCGTGAGACGTCTCACATGAAACTCACTCAAATTTATAAGAGAAGGTTCGGTATGCTCTCGATGGATAAGGTATCCCTGATCTCGATCCCAATATTTTTTAATACTATGATTAATATTTTATTATGTAATAAATAATACCTTTTAAGTATTATTTGTCACTAAAAATTATATTTCAGTTATATAATTAACATCTTCTAAATAAGTAGCTAATACCTTATAAATATAAAACTAATATCTTTGAGCAAAACATATATGGTAGTTATATACTTTGTGAATTCTAAATTCTCCTCTTTAACTCCCCAAACATATATTTATTATAATTTGAAATTAATCCTTACGTAATTAATTAAGTCAAAGTAGAACCTAAAATTTCCTACAATTTAATCATTATCAGATAATAATATTTCTAAAATGAACAATCTTTATTTTTATGCCTAATTGTGGTTACACATTAAAAAGGCTTCTAGAAATTAATGAAGCATCAAATATTATAATAGTTGAATTACATATTGCCACAGAAACGACTCGATCAAACAGTCAAATTTGTTGAAATTTAACCTTTTACTTTATGAAGCACCACACTTTTGAACTTACTAAGAAGAATCCAACAATATAAACTTTTGAACTTACTAAGAAGAATCCAACAATATATATATATATATATATATATATTGAGTAGGACTAAAGGCACCACACTAATTTCTAAGGGCACCACACTTATGAGTAAAATTTGTTATGAACTAGTGTAATATATACAAGTAATTCACCTCTTTCCACCTTCATCAAACATAAAAAAATTGGAACAAAAGAAAAAGAGCAGGAACACTTACAAAGGATTTCAGACAAAAGGGGGTAAATTCTTTTAGTGTTAATTTGTTGTTCTGTGCTCTTGTTTTTCCGGCCGACCGTTTCCCATCTTGCGGCGGCGGCTGCCCCCAAATCCCCACACTCTCTCGGCCATATATATATATATATATATATATAAATATATATAATACTATATATGTAGGAAATAGTTCCTTGATTGATTTTGTTCATTACCACCATAATATATACAAAATACAAAAACAAAACATTCCTAGCAAACTATCTAAAATTAAGGAAAGACTAAGGAAAGAATATATTTACAATAATCACAAGCTATAATTAGGGAGTCTAACACACCCCCGCAGTCGAAACGGGAGGCTTCCGGACGTTGAGATTGTCTCGAAAATCATCAAAGAGGACCCGCGGGAGTCCTTTGGTGAATAAATCCGCAATTTGGTGTCGAGAGGGAACATGTAGCACTCGAACATGGCCTTGAGCAACTTTTTCGCGTTCGAAGTGTATATCCATTTCAACATGTTTAGTGCGCTGATGTTGAACAGGATTTCCGGCAAGATAGATAGCCCTAACATTGTCACAGTAAACAATAGTGGCCTTCTGAATCGGAAAATGCAACTCAAGAAGCAAGTTACGTAACCAGCATGATTCAGAAACAACATTGGCAACACCTTGATATTCGGCTTCAGCACTTGAACGGGAGAGGGTCAGCTGCCGTTTCGATGACCAGGATAACAAGTTGTCGCCAAGAAATACACAATACCCGGAAGTAGAACGTCGGGTGTCCGGGCAACCGCCCCAATCTGCATCAGTATATGAAACAAGTCCAGTGACCGAGGACTTGAAAAACTGCAAGCCAAGATCAATGGTTCCCTTTATGTAACGAAGCACACGCTTCAAGGCATTCATGTGGGCAACTCTCGGATCATGGATGTGAAGACAAATTTGTTGTACGGCATAAGAAATATCAGGACGGGTAAACGTAAGATACTGTAATGCACCGGCCAAGCTTCGATAGTGAGTCGGGTCTTCAAAAAGAGGACCTAAATCATGGCTTAGCTTAGTGTGTGTGTCAACAGGAGTATGAGATGGATTGCAACCTGACATTCCAGCTCTTTCAAGAATGTCCTCCGCATACTTAGTCTGATTGAGAAAGAGACCGGAGTCGGTACGAGTGACAGCAACACCGAGAACTGGGAAACGGGCAGGTTTGAAACGGGCAGGTTTGGGAATTTGGTGCTGGTAGTTCCTAGGCGTTTCTTTGTGATTGCCTGTCTCTGTTTATCTTCTTTTCTTTGTGAATTTGTTGTTGTTACTGCTTCGTTTTCTTAAGGCTGCCAAGTGACCCCCTGCTCCACTGATAAATCAGTGCTGAGAACTGGGAAATCCTTGGCTCTACAGAGCCTGAACCTGTTCTCCTGTGTGGATTGTCTGTGTGTTATATCTTTACTCTGTGTAATGGCTTCTGTATCAAATTTTACTCTGGCCCCTTTTGATGGAAAGTCTGATTTTGGTATTTGGCAACAAAAAATGAAGTGTATTCTTGTGCAACAACGTGTGTTCAAATGCATTAGTAAAAATTTTACTGAGTCTGACACTCCTGAAAAAATCAGTGAAATGGATGAGATGGCTTATTCATCTATAGTCCTTAACCTGTCTGATTGTGTGCTTAGGAAAGTCAGTGATAAAACTGATGCTAAATCTTTATGGGATAAATTACAAGATTTATATGTTGAAACCTCCCTCCCTAATAAGATGTTTTTATTAGAAAAGTTTTTCAGATTTAAACTGGATCTAAGTAAAGACATAGAAGAAAATCTTGATGTGTTTACCAAATTAGTCCAAGATATTAAGAAAACTGGTGATAAAAATATTGATGATTACACTCCTATTGTTTTGTTGAATGCCATCCCTGATTCATATAATGATGTTAAATCTGCTATTAAGTATGGTAGAGACTCTGTGTCTTTTGAAACTGTTGTAAATGGTTTAAAGAGTAAAGAAATGGATTTAAAAACAAATACTCAGACTAAAGGAGAGGTGATGTTTGTTAGAGGAAGGCCTAAACCCAAGGGTTTTAAGCCTCCCAACAACCAAACTAACCAATACACTAATTGGAACCAATCTGAAAATAACCCCTTTTCCCAGAATAAACCTAAAAACAGAAGGTGTTATAACTGTGGTGATCCAAATCATTTTATAAAAGATTACCCTAAAAAGAAAAAGGATCAGTTTCAGGGTTCTAATCATTCTCAAGGTAATCAAGCTAATAATGCATCTACTTCTGAAAATGATTCTAATGGTGATGTTTTCATGGTCTCTGAATACTGTTACACTGTATTGCCTGATAATGAGTGCAATTTTGAATGGCTTGTTGACTCTGGATGTTCCTTTCACATGACTCCTACAAAAGCCTTCTTTAACTCTTATAAAACTGTGTCAAATGGTTTTGTCTCTCTTGCTGATGAAAAAAAGTGTAAAATTGTTGGAATTGGGGATGTTTCCTTAATCTGTAGTTCTGGAAATGAGTTTACTTTAAAAAATGTAAGACATGTGCCTGATTTATGCAATAACTTGATTTCCTGTGCTGCCCTAGAAGATGATGGTTTTGAAGGAAAATGGGGAAATGGTGTTATGAAAATCATTAAAAACTCTTCTGTATGTCTTGAAGCTTTAAAAAGGAAAAATTTGTATGTATGTGTTGCTAAGCCTTTGTCTGCTTCTGTGAATTCTGTGAAAGAAGATAAAACTGAACTCTGGCATTGTAGATTAGGACACATGAGTAATAAGGGTCTTGAATTATTGCATAAGGCAGGATGTTTTGGTAATGATAAAATATCTAGTGTACCCTTTTGTGAATCATGTGTGAAAGGAAAACAACACAAAGTCAGTTTTCCCCCTTCTCCCTCCCCAAACTTGTCTAAGTGCACTGAAATCCTTGAATATGTGCATGCTGATGTGTGGGGACCTGCTAGTGTCTCCACACATGGTGGTAAATCTTATTTTCTATCTATAATTGATGATTATTCTAGAAAAGTTTGGGTAATGCTTTTAAAACTCAAGTCTGATGTGTTTGAGAATTTTAAAAACTGGAAAACATTAATTGAAAACCAAACTGGAAAAAGAATAAAATTCCTAAGGACTGACAATGGACTTGAGTTCTGCAACAACTTATTGGATAAGTTGTGTGCAGAATTAGGTATCCAAAGGCACAAAACTGTCCCTTATACTCCTCAACAGAATGGTATTGTTGAGAGGATGAATAGAACCCTTTTAGAAAGAGTAAGGAGTATGTTAAGTTACTCTGGTCTTTCTAAAAAGTTCTGGGGAGAAGCAGTATGTACTGCTGCCTACCTTATTAATAGGTCTCCCTCTGTTCCTCTAAATGGTAAGTGTCCTGAATCTGTGTGGTCTGGTATACCCCTTGATCTTTCAAATTTAAAAGTTTTTGGTTGCGCTGGTTATGTTCACCAAAAAGATGACAAACTTGAATCTAGGTCCAAAAAATGTGTTTTTCTTGACTATCCTGAAGGTGTGAAAGGGTATAGACTGTGGATGAGAGATGAACCTGGTTTTAAGGTTGTGATAAGTAGGGATGTGATTTTTAATGAATCTGATTTCCCTTGTTTATGTGCCCCCACTCCCCTACCTGATACTAGGACTATTCCTATCAAGGTGGAGCAACCCCTTTTGCCTGTTTCTGATAATGATAATGAAAATACTGATAATACCTTGTTTGATGAACATGGGGAAGAGAATAATGAAAATGATCTAAATAACTATCAACTTGCAAGAGACAGACCTAGGAGGAATATTAGACAACCCTCTAGGTTTGATGATTTTCATGTTGAATCTCATGCTTTTAATATCTTTGAGTCTTTAGATGGTTATGAACCAAAAACCTACAATGAAGCTCTGAAATCTGAACATTCAAATGAATGGCTAAGTGCTATGAATGATGAAATGAATTCTTTATATGTCAATAACACTTGGTGTCTTGTACCTAAACCTGAACATTGTTCTGTTATAGATTGTAAGTGGCTTTATAAGGTTAAGAATGAAGAAGAAAAGGTTAGGTTTAAAGCTAGACTGGTAGCAAAAGGTTTCACACAAAAAGAAGGCATTGACTACTCTGAAATTTTTGCTCCTGTTGTGAAATTTGTTACTGTTAGGATTATGCTTGCCTTAGTTGCTCATTTTGATTGGGAATTGAAACAACTAGATGTAAAAACTGCTTTTCTTCATGGTGATATTGACAAAGAAATTTATATGAAGCAACCTGATGGTTTTGTAAATTCTTCCAAGCCTAATCATGTCTGTCTTCTGAATAAATCTTTGTATGGTCTTAAACAATCTCCTAGGCAGTGGAATAGAAAGTTTGATGAATGCATGCAGTCACTAAAATTCATAAGAAGTGCATATGACCACTGTTTGTACTTTAAAAGGGACAATTCTGTTCCTGTCTTCTTACTGATTTATGTTGATGATATGCTATTAATAAGTCCATGCTTAAAAATGATTGACTGTGTTCAAACAAACTTGAGTAAAAACTTTGACATGAAGTATCTTGGTGATGCTAAAAGAATCCTAGGCATGAACATTGTTAGAAATAGAAAGGTTAAGACATTACTTTTAAATCAATGCTCCTATGTGGAAAAGATTTTGAATAAATTTGCTATGTCTTCTGCCAAACCAACTTCTGTGCCCCTTGCTGGTCACTTTGAATTAAGTAAGAATCAGTGTCCTAAAACTGATTCTGAAATTGCTGAAATGGAAAATGTGCCCTACTCAAATGCCATTGGATCTGTTATGTACCTAATGATCAGCACCAGGCCTGATATTGCCTATGCTGTTAGCTGTCTCAGTAGATACATGTCTAATCCTGGTCCCCCTCACTGGGAAGCTTTGAAATGGCTTCTCAGGTTCCTTAAAAGTTCTCAAAATGTAAGCTTAAAATTCTCTTACTCTGCACAGGGTACCAACCTTGTTGGATATGTTGATTCCAATTATGCTAATGATAGGGATAATAGAAAGTCAACTACTTCTTATGTGTTTACCCTATGTGGCTCATGCATTAGTTGGAAATCTCAACTCCAACACATTGTTGCATTATCTACCACTGAATCTGAATATATAGCTATAACTGAAGCTTTAAAAGAGGCTATCTGGTTAAAAGGTTTGCTCTCTGAAATTGGCTATTTATCTGGTGATGTTACTGTTTTCTCTGATAGTCAATCTGGCATTCAACTATGTAAAAACCCTGTGTTTCATGATAGAACAAAACATATAGATGTTAGATTTCATTTTATCAGGGATATTGTTGAAAAAGGGATGATTCTGTTGGAAAAAATTGCATCTGAGTTTAACCCTGCTGATATGGGCACTAAATGCCTATCTGTGGAAAAATTCACCTCTTGTTTAAAGACCTTAAATTTTGATCTTCCATAATCATATGAGTAATCTGGTAGATTTGACTAAGTGTCATGTATTTTCGTCTTAGTGACTTAACTTTGCTTTGTGCATGTTAATTTTCTGCTTACTTCGTGTATTGTGATTTGCAGGTAATTAAGGCAATGATGAAATAATTGCCTACACCATTTTTTCTTTCGAACTGACCAGTGGGGATTTGGGCCTAAGGTGGAGAATGTTATAATATAGGCCCAAATCTTTGTGAGCCCAGGCCCAAGCCCATGTGATACCCTAGCCCATTACCCTGAAGCCTTATAAGGCTGTTCTCTTTGCTCCTCTAAAAGCAGCCCTTGCGGCGCCTCTCTCTGCCTTTTTTCGTCTCCGGCGTTTTCAGCGTTTTCGGCGCCTTGTCTCCCTCCGTTGGAAGCCCTCTCGAAGGTTCTTGCTCCTCTCACTCACCTCTACTTATGGGGCTGTAGTGGAGGTTGCCAAATGGGCCAAAATTCCAAGTCTCTCTCTCGTATTGTCTTCTTCTCTGGAAAGAACCCGATACTACACTGTAAAGCTAGAGATCCTTGAGTGTGTGTGAGAGTGGAAGCGAGAGGCTTCCTGAGGGTTTCCCGAGGGTTCGTAGGTGAGAGGGTTGTGGGCTTGATCGATCTCTTAGTGAGATCTTCCTTCTGGGTTGTGGGTCTTAGAGTCTCTGTGACTCTGTGAGTGGTTCCCTGGTCCCCTCTGGTCCTTGTGTTCGTTTTTCTGGTGTAGGCTGTCTGAGCCTTGACCACGGAGATCCTCCCAACAGTAATGCACCGGCCAAGCTTCGATAGTGAGTCGGGTCTTCAAAAAGAGGACCTAAATCATGGCTTAGCTTAGTGTGTGTGTCAACAGGAGTATGAGATGGATTGCAACCTGACATTCCAGCTCTTTCAAGAATGTCCTCCGCATACTTAGTCTGATTGAGAAAGAGACCGGAGTCGGTACGAGTGACAGCAACACCGAGAAAGAAATGAAGGGGTCCCAAGTCCTTCATAGCAAACTCGGAAGCGAGCATCGACATGATCGACTTGCGAAGAGACGTGGATGACGTAGTGAGGATGATGTCATCGACGTAAAGAAGAAGATATGCCATGTCGGATCCTTGTTTGTAGATGAATAAAGAATGGTCGGATTTACTATGGGAGAAACCAATGGAGGCAACAAAATCCGCAAACCGGTGGTACCACGCACGAGGTGCTTGTTTAAGACCGTATAATGACTTCTTCAACAGACAAACATAATCAGGATGTTGAGCATCTCGAAAACCCATAGGTTGATGCATGTAGACAGTATCTTTAAGATTGCCATGGAGGAACGCATTCTTCACATCTAATTGATGAAGAGGCCAAGAATGAGAAATAGCAATGCTAAGAACTGTCCGAATTGTAGCTGGTTTGACAACGGGACTAAAAGTTTCGTCACAATCCACTCCAACTTGTTGAGCCCTGCCATCACCTACAAGACGAGCCTTGTATCGCTCAAAAGAACCGTCAGAATTCTTTTTATGAGGAAATGTCCACATAGAACGAATAACATTCACATTAAATGGACGGGGGACTAAATCCCACGTATTATTACTAATTAGAGCATTATATTCATCGTTCATGGTGGATTTCCAATTCAAGTCGGTCAAGGCTTCTTTTGGGTTACGTGGAAGAGGAGATGGTGTGGTGGAAGAGGTGAGGTTGAAAAGGCGTTTAGGGCGGACAATGCCATGCATGCTACGAGTTTGCATGGATCGGGCGGGAGGGGTAGGCGGGGTAGGAGGCCTGGATTGCGGTAGCTGGGCTGTGGATGAGCTGTTACTAAAAATTGAGGGCATATGGGGGTTGGCCGTGGGAGAAGGAGGGGTACGTAAAGGCACGGAAGAGACATTATTTCTGGGAAAAGCGAAATGATCCTGGACAAGAGGATTGATAGGGCTGTCCAGAAAAGAGTAGAGGGATGGGTTCGGCAATTGGATTTTAGAGAAAGGAATCGACTCTCGTCAAACACGACATGCCGGGAAATGATAATCTTCTTGGATGAGATATCATAACACTTGTAACCGCGATGGTTGGGTGGGTAGCCCAAAAACACACACGGGGTAGAACGAGCTTGGAGTTTGTGGATAGATGAAGATGGGAATAGAGGGGAACATAAACAACCAAAAACCCGTAAATGTTCGTAGGTAGGGAGTCGATTATACAAGACTTCGGTTGGCGAATCATTTTGGAGGGTTTTATGGGGAATGATGTTAAGGAGGTAGGTGGCCATTTGTAAGGCATGGTGCCAGAATTGGGGTGGCATAGAAGAGTGGACAAGAATGGTACGCATGACATTATTAATGGCACGGATTTTACGTTCGGCTTTTCCATTTTGGGAAGAAGTGTATGGGCATGAAAACCGAAAATCAATACCACGTTGTTGACAAAATAATTTAAACGCAGTGTTTGCAAATTCTTTTCCATTGTCAGATTGAAAGGATTTGATCGACATGTGGAATTGAGTTTGGATATAGGTGCTAAAAGCCGAAAAAATTTGAGTAGTTTGCGACTTCTTATCAATGGGAAAAGTCCACAAAAAATCACTAAAATTATCGAGAAAAAACACATAGTATCTATGCCCTGCTGAACTTAACACAGGAGAGGTCCACAAATCACTGTGTACAATATCAAAAGGTAATATCGTGCAAGAAGAAGAAGAATGAAAAGGTAATTTAACTTGTTTGCCAAAAACACAAGATGAACAAGCATCAAAGTTTGAAATAGGCTTACAATTAATAACCTTATTATTCTTGAGAGAGCTTAAAACAAAATTGCCTGGATGTCCTAATCGAGAGTGCTAAAGACTCGGAGACAAAACAGCAAAAGAAGAAGGAGGATGAACATGACGGAGAGTGTTGGTGGTGATGGGATAGAGGTCTCCATTGCTATTACACCGCATTTTCAGCGTCCTAGTCTGAATATCCTTTACAGAAAAGCCAAAAGGATCAAATTCAATGGTGACATTATTATCTTTAGTGAAACGACTGACTGAAATGAGGTTTTTGATCAATTTTGAGGCATGCAACACATTGGTAAGGTGTAAGGGGGGCATGGGTGAGGGTAGGAGTGTTTGGCCATAACCGTGAATAGGAATTTCCTGCCCACTACCGACAATAATATTATTATTTTTGCTCAAATTAGAATAAGACGTAAGATTACCTCCCTCGTTAGTCATATGTGAAGTGGCACCCGTGTCCATGTACCAGTTGTTGTTCGGAGGATTAAGAGTCATCGGCTGGAAGGCTTGTGCCAACTCCGTCGGCTGATATTGAACAGCATGTGCCTGCTGAGGACGACTTCCCAAAACACCCTCCTGACCAGACTGAGGTGGAGGTCGAGCCCATGAACCGGTGGGATATGGACAAGGAGGATATTGCCACGGCTGACCCCACGGAGCTGCCCAAGGAGGAGGTGCGAACTGCTGCCAAGGGGGGGGCTGACTGTTGCCACCACCAGGACGTCCACCACCATGACCACGACCCTTCCCCTTGCCACGATTTGAAGACGAATTGCGGTTGTTAAAAGGTTTGGACTGCTGATTGCAAGTCTGAGTAGGAGCAGAGTCCGTCCCTGAGGTAGGCCGAGATTGTTCACCGGACTGCTGCACAATGAGGGACTGAGCGGCTGCCTTGGCCGTGTCACTGGTTTGACGGGCCTTTCGTGATTCCTCCAATAGCAATCGGGAACGGGCAGAAAAGAAATCGGGTAATGGATCCATTTGTGAGATGTGAGGCGCAACGGTATCATAATTATTATTCAACCCATTCACAAGACGAAGAACTAACCGATTATTCGCCACCGGAGCATCTACATTGGCTAGTTGATCGGCGAGATCCTTTAGCTCTTGGCAAAATGATGAAACATCAGGGAAATCATCTAGAAACACATTAGTGAATCTATTTTCCAAGGCGGAGGCACGAGCATTTTTATTATCAAGAAATATGCTCACGAGGCGATCCCACTGAGCCGATGCGGTGGAGTTAGGACGCAAGATGGTGGTAAGAAGTTGAGGAGAAATCGTGCCGTAAATCGAAGTGAGGACAATAGCATCAAGCCGGTTCCAGAGATCCCTATTGAAATCAGTTTGACGTTCTCTCTCAGTGAAAGGGATGGAGGGAATTATGTGCTCGTATAAGTCGTAGGCACGACAGTGAATTTTGAATAATTCAGCCCATAAGGCATACGACCCCTTTTCTTGTTCAAGACGAATTGGGATGGAGTTTTTGATTTTTGATATGGCAAGGGCCGGATGGAATTTGGTGGAGGAAGATTCCGTCATGGCTGCCGGAAGTATCAAACAAAAAAACCGATGAGAGGGGCGGCGGAAGCGTTTAAGGAAAGAGATTATGGTCTTGATACCATGTAGGAAATAGTTCCTTGATTGATTTTGTTCATTACCACCATATATATACAAAATACAAAGACAAAACATTCATAGCAAACTATCTAAAATTAAGGAAAGACTAAGGAAAGAATATATTTACAATAATCACAAGCTATAATTAGGGAGTCTAACAATATAAATAGAGTTAGTCTCCTGTGCAACTGGTGTACATACAATTCGGGTCGGGTCCGGGTCGACCCGAATCCGCGCACTTTTATTTATTTTATTTTTTTTGAATTTTATTTTTTCAATTCAGGTTGTTACCTTTATGTTATATGCATGTGACCTTTATGTTATATAAGTGTGACCTTTATGTATAAATGTAATGACCTTTATATACTCTAACTTAGAAAAAAATGAAGAATTTTAGCAAAATTTGTACATATTTACGTTTATGTAATATTCGCTGCACATATATCCATCCTTAAAATGCACTGAATTTTGAAAATTTCAATTTTTTCAAAGTTATGGATTATAAAGGTCATAATATTTGTACATAAAGGTCATAAGAATTATACATAAAGGTTACAACAATACAACATAAAGGTCTTAATCTGTAGCGAAAAAACCTGAAAATCTTCATTTTTTTCTAAGTTACTGAACATAAAGGTCATAATATTTATATATAAAGGTCACACTTATATAACGTAAAGGTCACATCTTTACAACATAAAGGTAACAACCTGAAGCGAAAAAAAAAAGAAAAAAAAAAGAAAATCCAGGTGCGCGGATCCGGGTTGGGTCGCTCCAGTTGCACCAATCCAGATCCGTGCACCTGGTGCACAGCAGCATTTGCCATATAAATATGGATGTTTTGTCCATTTTTTGTAATGCCAAATTTAACCCTCATAATTAAATTTAATTCATGTGAAATAGTGTCCTATTTAAATAAAACACTCTTTATTAAGAATAGTAATGTAATTTAATGTTTATTTATTTTTCTAGAATCCTTTACTTTTACAACTCTTTTAGAATTTTTTTTACATGAATTGATTATTTTTCTTCTATAACATTTTAAATTTGAGACTAAAATTAGTTTCATATTGATATATATTTAAAGAGTTTTTCAACTGTATAAAAGCTTATGAAAAAAAAAAAAAGTTATACTATGAATTTAATATTTTTTATTAAAGTATTGTCCTATTAAAAGTTAGGGATAATTTCAATTTTGGTTTTATATGTAAGATAATTTCCATTTTTATCTTAGGTTTATTAAGTATTCATTTTCAATTTTGGTCATCTATGTTTTCATATTTTTCAATTTCAGTCATTTTTTTGTCTAAATTTTCAAAATTGCTAACGTAGATACCAAAATTGAAGACAAAATATAATTATTTTTATATAATAATCAGTAAGTTTGAATTACCAAAATTAAAAGGAAATAAAATTAAATAACCATGGAGATTAGACTTTGGTTCAAATAATATATCAAACTAAAATTATTCTTCTATAACATCCAAAACTTGAGACTAAAATTAGTTTCATATTAATATATATTTAAAGAGCTTTTCAATGATATATTAAAAGCTTATGGAAAAAAAAATAATACTATAAATTTAATATTTTTATTAAAGATTGTACTATTAGAAGTTAGAGATAATTTCAATATGGTTTTATATGTAAGACAATTTCCATTTTTTGTACATTAAGTATTCGTTTTTCAATTTTGGTCCTCTATGTTTTAATTTTTTTCAATTTTTTTCATTTTTTTGTCTAAATTTTCAGAACTGCTGACGTAGCTATCAAAATTGGAGGTAAAATATAATTATCTTTATGTAAGAATCAGTAAGTTTGAATTACCAAAATCAAGAGAAAATAAAATTAAATAACCATGGAGAATTATTTGAAAGACATAGAGACTTTGGTTCAAATAATCTATCAAATTAAAATTAATTATTATAGGTACCTAAACTTTGGAATTTTATAATACCATCACGAACCTTTGCGAATGATACTAATAGGCAACCAAATGTTGTCGACGGTGGAAAATTCTCCTGAAGATATTTATTTCGAAAGTTATTTTTATCTTTTAAAAGTATATATTGGGGTAGAGACTGTAAGTTTGAAAAGTTTATAGAACTCACAATATTTCTTATTATACTTTAAATTCACAAAATCATGTTTTCAATTCGAAAATAAACAAGAGAAATCGAGCCATTTGGTTACGATTTAGAAGGAATTTAGTTTTCAACTTGAGGGACAGTTATGAAGTTTTTCGACGACTATGATGGGGATTATTTGATATTATTGGTGTGTTTTTTGTCATATTTTTATGAAAATGTAATGAATTGATGTGTCGTTGAATATTACCCGCAAACATAGGAATTGAGACGAAAATGAGAGTTTTGAGAGTTTTTCGTTAGGGGTGATGTGGCAGTTATCAGCGAGTATATAATTGAGAAATTAATTAATCAAAAGACAAAAATATATACCCTCAAGAATAAGCATCTTCGGGACAATATTTCATCGTATCGGTCTTTAAGTATCATTTGCAAATGTTGACAAATAATTTGTGTAAAAGGGTTGTAGTTTGGGGTGATTTTTGTTATTTACCTTATTTTTCTGTAATAACAAATTATAAATTCACATGTATGAAAAGAGTTCAAGAAAAATGGTTAGATTTGAATTTTCATTAATTTTTTGTTTGATTCAAAAATTCTTTAAGAATAAAAAAATTGAATATTCAAGTAATTAAATATTTACTAAATAAACTTTACATTGTATACTAAATTTTCAGTCATACCATTATACGTCAAATAATCTATATATTTTTAACTTTATTTCTTTCATTTCAAATTGTAATTTCTGTAAATTTTCTATCTTTACAACTATAAATATTGTAAAATCATCATTTAACGTTTAAAATTAATAAATTACAATTAAAAAGTATAAATATAATTTCAAATTTTTCTAATTAAATTCTATTTTAATAAACATAAACGTTGAAAGAAATATGAAAACCAAGATTTTAAATTTTGTGGGGCTTACAGAGAGAATTAATTTCCCGTGAATTTTGTATGTTTTGGTTAAAATTTGGTTTTCAACTTGACTAAGGTACTTGAACTTTGAAACTTTACAATATTACCACAAACTTTATGAATGATACTAATAGGACGTCAAATGCTGTCGGCGGTGGAAAATTCCCCCTGTAGATGTTTATTATGAAGGGTATTTTAATCTTTTAAAAGTATTCGGGTGGAGGTTGTGATTTTGCAAAGTTCATAAAAAGGGAAACTATCAATTTTCGTCTTGTAAATTAGGCTCTTTCCAGGTTTGGTGCTCATATTTTAGTCCTTTAACTATTGAATTCATCCAATTTGAATCCGATTTTGACCGGAATATTTTCCGGACTGACGTGGCCATCGGATTTGCGTACGTGGCTTGAAAACAGAAATCCCCAATTTCTTAGAGGGAAAATCCAGTGATGTGTCTGTCATGTCATTAAAAATATTAATTCAAAATTCAAAAATAATTAAAAAAATTCCAAATCAAATTAAAAGAAGTAACTTGGGAGTTTTTTTTCTTCTTCGATCTTCATCACCGGGTACCTGCAAATTGGGGATCTATTATTTTTCTTCATTTTTTATCATTGCCAATATTTATCTTTTCCACTGTCCCAACAAATTCCTCACTGTCTTCTCTCAAACCTGTTGCCTCTTTCTCACCTAAATTGAAATCTCAGATCAAGCTACCCCATGGAGTAGTTGATCGAAGCTCAACTTCTATTTAATTAGAAAATTGTATTGAAAATTTTGGATTTTCGTGGGGAATTTATGAAATTGTGATTTTTAGAGATGATAAATGTTGTGGGTCAGTGAACAGGATGACTACAATGGTGGTCGACCACAAAAGGGCAAAAGAAATCACGGCTTGTGTTCGGTAGGGAGGAAGAAGAAAAATGATGATTTTTTTATTTCTTTTTTTATTTTCAATTTATTTTATTTATTCTTTAATAATGTGGCAATGAGGATTTTTAATTGGGGTGACATGTATACAATTCCGACAGCCACATCAGCACTAAAAGATTTCCGATTAAAATCGGAATGCAAGTGGAAAAATCCGATAGCTAGATTAAAATTGGAAAGCTTAAACTTGATGCACAAAAACTGGAATGGTCTAACTTACATGACTATAATTGATATTTACCCTTATAAAAATTGCAAATAAGTCCTTATTATATTTTGATTTCTCAAAATCATGTCCTTAAATTTGAATATAAACGAGAGAAATTGAGTCATCGCAAGATAATAAAAATAACATGAATTCATAGAAAATTGATGCTCAAATCATGAGAATTAAAAACCCTAAACAATTTATGAGTTTACATGCATGAAAAAAAGTCTTAACAAAAGGGTTAGATTTGAATTTCATTCCCCCTGCTCGAGTTTAAATTTAATAAGAATTTAAAATTCGAGTTGAGGCTTTTATTGGGCTTGCGCACAAAATTATTTTGATATGAATTTTGTGCATTTTTGTTAAGATTTGGAGGAAATATGGTTTGAAAGTTTTCAACTTGAGGGACAGCAATAAGGGTTTTTCGGCGACTATGGTGGTAGTTATTTGATGGTATTGATGTGTTTTTCATCATAATTTTATGAAAATTTGATGGAAAGATGATGTCCAGTTGAATTTAATCCAAAACATAGGGATTGAGACGAATATTGGAGTTTTGAAGGTTATTTGACCCAAAATATAGGGATTGAGACAAAAATTGGAGTTGAAGGTCTTTCATTAGCGACCATGTGGTGGTCATCCACAAGCTGATGTTGGAAGAGAAAGATGCATCCAATTTTTTTTTTTTTAATTAACTAAGTAAAAGACAAAAATATCATCACAAATAAGTATCTTTGAGACAATATTCCCACTGTATCGACCTATGTATCATTCACAAAGGTTGACTGTTTTAAAGTTCTAAAGTTTATATATCTTTGTGCAAAAGGGGTTATAGTTTGACGTGGTTTTACAATTTACCCGAATTGAACTTACATGTACAAAAAATAGTTCAACAAAAGGGTTAGATTTAAATTTTCATTCCTTTTCTACTCGGTTCAAGTTGAAATTCTGTAAGAACTAAAAAATCAAGAAGGGCTTTTGTGGGGCTTGTAGAGCGAATTAATTTTTTGTGAATTTTGTGTGTTTTGGTAAAAGTTAAGTTTTCAAAAACAAGCTAGATCAAATAACTGAAACACATCAATATTTAACCATCAAACTAAATTTAACTAAATTTTCTGTCATATGTACCCTTATACGTGAAATAAGGTAGATCTTTTTATCTTTATTCATTTCATTTCGAATTATAATTTCTATTAACTTTCTATCTTAATTTACAACTTTGGACATTTATATCTATATCTATATGATATAATATAATATAATATAATATAATATAATATAATATAATATAATATATAAGTATGAATGTTTCGTCCATTTTTTGTAATGCCAAATTTAACCCTCATGATTAAATTTAATTGATGTGCAATAGTCCTAATTAAATAAAACTTTTTATTAAGAATAGTAATGTAATTTAATGTTTATTTATTTTCCTAGAGTCATTTACTTTTACAACTCTTCTAGAATTTTTTTACATGAATTGATTATTTTTCTTCTATAACATTTTAAATTTGAGAGTAAAATTAGTTTCATATTAATATATATTTAAAGAGCTTTTCAATCATATATATATATATATATATTAAAAGCTTATGAAAAAGAGTTATACTATAAATTTAATATTTTGATTAAAGTATTGTACTATTAGAAATTAACATTTGAATTACCATATTAATAATAAAAAGCATATACATATTTGAAAATAGAAATTAAGATTTAGAATTTTAATTTTTTAAAATAATTCAAATTCTCATTTTTTATGTTGAACTATCAAGATATAAATTTCATTTAACCAAAAAGTATTCTGTTGGTTTTGAAGATGATTTAAATTGTAAATATTATTAGTTACTTAAGAAATAAAATAGAAATAATTTCCTTTAATTATGACAAAATAGAAATAAGATGTTTCTAAAATGCAAGTAAATAATTTTATTGATATTTTTTAATTGATTGAACTTTAAATAAATTATGTTAATTAATGAAATTCTTATATTATAAAAAATAATACATAATGTTTTAGAAAAATAAGTACTACCTCCGTCCCGGCTTATTTTGCCTACTTTGACCGGCACGGAGCTTAAGAAAAAACTGTTGACTTTTGATGTGATGTGTTATTTTAATGTTTTTGAGTGGCAATTTTGTAATTAATGTGTGCTTTTTGAGTGTAGAGTAGTATATTGTTGACTTTTTTCTTTGCCATTTTGGGGCTGGCAAAATAAGTTGGGACACGAAAAAGTGGAAAGTAGGCAAAATAAGCCGGGACGGAGGGAGTATTTAATAATAAATTATGTAATTATAATATCTCACGTGCAGCGCACGTGTTGTTATACTAGTATATATATATATATATATATCTCCCCTTTCCTCTCCCCCTCGCGATTGTCGCTGCTCGGCGCCAGGTGCGGGTGTGTGCGTGTGTAGCACGGCACCGCCGTGCTGTGCGTGAGTGAGGTGTGCGTGTGTGTGTGGCTGTGAAACAGGGGAGAAGGAGGGAGGCGCCGCCGCGTCGGGCGCCGCCGTGCGATGTAGGTGAGAGGGGGAGGGGGGACGCTATGTAGGTGAGTGTGCAACGGTGTGCAGGGGGAATCGGCGGCTGTGCAGGGGGATTAGGGGGCTGATTTTTGGAAATTGAATTGTGTCCTGGGACTGTTTTGCAATTTCCTAGTTTTGTTTAATTATTTTTCAGCCCTTTATCTTTTGTTTTATTGCGTTTCAGTCCCTGCAGATTTATTGATTTAATTTCAGCCCCTGAAATTAGTTTAAATTTCAAATTGACCCCAGAATTTATAGAGATAGCATTTAGACCCCCAGATTTTATAGAAATAACACTTTGACCCCAGAACATGCTGAAATGATAAAATGAACCCTATACTTTGCTGGATATTATTTTATGACCCCAAACCTTTATATTTTATGTGTAGAAAGGCTAGAATGACTTCCAAAATGATACAAAAAATGTGACAAACAACCGTTAAGCAAGAAAAACCTAATTTAGGGCTATGATCATATATATAAACCCTAGATTCGAATAAACCCTAACTCTAAAATCATCGATTATCGTCCTTTTCGAGGGTTAATTCCACTGGTTAATTATAAGCATACACGGTTAAATTAGATAGTAAGTCGAGATTCTATACCATGTAGGAAATACAGACGAAGGGTAAAATTAGTGCACCAAACCATAGTAAGTCGAGATTCTATACCATGGAGTTTAAGTAAGCTTATTTTGTTAAATCTACGAACAAACCATTTCACAGGTATGATTCACTGATTACGTTTACACTCGGGGGAAATATCAATTTTAGTCCTGTAATTTAGGTCATTTCCAAGTCTGATGCACTAACTTTGCTCTTTCCAATTTTGGTCCGCTAACTATCTATTGTTTTCCAACTTTAGTTATTCCGGTTGCCATGCAAATTTTCTAACAGTCACATCAACAATTATGGTTGTTCCAACCAAAAAGGACTAAATTGGAAAAATCGATGGTTTAACGGATCAAAATTGTAAAGGGTAAAATTAGTGCACCAAAATTGGACAAGACCTGAGTTACACATCTAAAATTGATATTTCCCCTTTACATTTATTCAACATGAATTTTATCTGAAACACTACTTTCTTTATATATAAATGCTCGCATACTCATCTCGGCGTATTTTAAATATGTACACCGTTTGATGTGTAAATATTGTATGGCTTTGAATTTTGTGATTTGAAAGCAATGATTGTGTAGGGTTCGGACATGTTAATATCATGTGCTAACGGTGGGAGCATGTATTTATGTGTGTGAATATGCACTTAAAATTGCCTAGAAACATATATTTTATCTATTAAAATTTATAATCATGTGCATATTATAACTATTAATTATCAAACATGTTTGCTAATCTTATTGCGTGATATATATAGGTCCAATACCAAATCAAGTTGGAAATCTCAGTTCTCTAATAGAATTATACCTTCATAATAATTATTTTTCAGGTATGTATAGCACATACATTTTTTATATAATTTTTAAAGTGACGAAAAACAGCACTAGCTAGCATGATTCATTTCAATACATTTGTTGCATGGCTTATTATGTTCAATCATTTTTTAACGAGCTACGATTTAAAAATGATTTTTATTAAATTGCAAATTACTTCTCATAAGCTTGGAGAGGGTCGCAATTTTTTTTTATCGGGTATATTTATTTCGTCTCATAATTTAAAAAACTAATGCAATTTTGGGATAAATTGCGTCTGATCTCCGGTTTGGGGATTTTGGTTAGAAAAATGCTAATGTGTTGTTGTTTATGATTTTTTTTGTTCAAAAAATGTTGATATGTTATGTTGTCTTACAATTATTGGGAAAAAAATCACAAATAGCAACACATTAGCATTTTTGGATCAAAAATCCTCAAATCGGAGGTCAAACACACAACACGTGAGGTTTTCCGACAAGATTGTTCCAAAATTGCTAAAGTAAGATAGATTTGTTCCAAAATTACAGCGATCTTTTAAATTATGAAACAAAATCAATATATTCAATTTTTATGGGATGTAAATTGCGACCCTCAAACTTGTGGGACGTAATTTATAATTTACCCTACGATCTTTGTATGGATTTTTGCTATGATAGGCCTTTGTGCGCATGTATGGGTGTTAAAAATGTACAGATTTTTAATGGCAAAAGATCTTGAAAAAAGATGAAAATTATACTCGACATCTAAAGTTATGAACTAGAATTAAAAAAATTATCTTTACTCATTAAAAAATACAAATACAAAATAAAAATGTTTAAATTAAAATTATGTTAGAAAATTAAGATTAATATTTTAGTATTTTATTATTAAAATAAAAAATTGAAATCAAAATTAAAGTAATATTAATTTAGATTAAATTATTTAATTAAAATTTAAACTTATAATTTTAAACAAATTAAAATACATTAATCAAATTTAGAATTTTAAGCCAAAAATAAGACAAACTGATTTAATATAAGTTAAATTAATTTCATTTCATTTTCAAAAAATTTAATTATGCTAAATATGTGTTTGAATTTTTTAAATAAACCAAGATCATTTAATTTTACTTAATTATAATACTAATTAGCTTCTTCTTTTTTAAATTATTCGTTTATCAAGAAATACTTTTCAGATTTTAAGTGAATAATTAAAACATAATTAAGCCTAATTTTATATTGAATTATTAATGTTGATTTTGAAATTATAATTTTGCATTTTGAGTAAATTAGTAAAGATAACTTGTTTATGTAATTAAATATTTCAGGATTTTAAAATTATTATTGGAATACAAATTTTAATTCTTATATGAAAACTCAATTTTCTTTTCATAGTGTATTTCTCAATTATTTTATTGATTTTAATGTATTTTTATTTCTTTTAAAGACAATTAATATGTTTTAAATTAATATGTGATTGTCACATATAACTATATCAACGAATCAGGCCCAGAAAGTCTGAAAGTACAGATCATTCCCATACAATTTGGGCCCAAATATGTCATCAAATTTAAAAGTTGGCAAAAATTCTGAATTTACTATCCTAAATTGCAAAGCCTGAAATTAAGGTTCAAGTGCATTTCATATACAATTTGAGCCCAATTGAACCATTCATGTTGAAATTTGACAAAATTTCTAACTTTTCAAAGTGTTATATTATCGTAAATTGCCTGCCAGAAAAGTTACTATTCGAATTCATGGTATATAACAAATTCATGTGTGGTTGTTTGAATTATTCATTTTCTAATTGATTTGAATATCATTAAAACTATTTATTGAATAATTTGAACTTATAAATATCTATTGATTTGAAAATTCTAAAATTTCAAATCATTGAACTCCATGTACTTAATAACTCAATTTTATTTCCAGCTAAGGATGGTAGATAAGTTTGTGGTGCTCACAGCTTCAAAATTTATAAATCAACAATAAAAAGAAATTGACTTGGAAGTTGTGAAGTCTTGCGAATCAAACAAATTAAAAGACATTGACTTGGAATTAAGTATAGTCTTCCTACTCAAACAAAATAACTAAAGTTTCTAATTATTTTGGCTCAATGCATTATTGGAAAAGGAAAGGCACTATATATATATGGGTACAACAAGTATGATGGAACTTCTTGGTTCGATTTAATGCATATTATATTGATTTTCTATGTATATATATATATATATATATAATTTGTTCCAATTTGATTGTAAAAAAAGGTGGGAATTATGTATTTTAAAGCTATAAAATTGGTGCTAAATTAATGTACTCGAACATTTTTGTTCGATTAAAGTTTTAAGGGCAAGCCACTAGTATGAGTTATTTGTTAGACTTTGTGAAATAGAGGACCATGAAGAATTTGGGAAATTATGATTATTGAAAAACTTGCGTTCAATTTGAGAGAATCTGAGTTTTTATTGGTAATGTGAGCATTGATTATTCTAATTGAGAACTTATCTCATCTAGGTTTATATGTTTTGGCGTACGTGCTATACTAATGCTAGTACGGAAGGTGAAATATCGTGGTACGAACTGCATTAATAATGATATATGGAGTTTAATATATCGGTACGAACTGATACAGAATGAAATAAGTCGGTACGACTTGATATAGGGTACAGAAGAGTACTAGGTCAAGTTCATTAAAGATATAATGATCCAAAAAGAATGTTCTCTTAGTTAAAAATGAATAATAATTTCAAATTTTTGGTTGAAAAAACAGTGTTTCTTTTTATATATAGTTGGTTAATTATAATTGCATCCCATATTTTTCAGCTATATGGAAATACTTTTATAATATTATATGTGCATAAATGGCATAATATATTATTTGTGTCAAAATTATAAGTAATCGCAAGTATTACATATATTGTTAATTAGGGCCTCAAGTTTATTTTACGGCTATTATTCAAGAATTAGCAAGAGTACTTCATCGTCTTTCAAGCTTTCACTAAATTATCATTACTCATTTAAGGTCTCAAACTAAAATTGGAAGAAAAATTATTAGTTTATTATTCAATTGACTTATTAAATGAAAAAACGAATCAGAGTATATATCTTCTTCACCTTTACATTTTGAAGTGTATATATATAATAGCATCATTCCATTCAATGGACTACACCACTAATAGCCATTATATAGCAAACACACAGCAAGTTGATGATCAAGTGAAATATTATTATAATGATTGTATTAATGGATTCTCTCTTTTCTTTTGCTATTCATCTGCTCTTCATCATATTTACACTCACTACTTCTTCTTCCCAGTCTTTTTCCGATTTGAGCACCGATGAATCTGCATTACTTGCCTTCAAAAACTCCATCACTTCTGATCCTCATGGTGTTTTAACCAAGAATTGGTCTTCGGCTAATAGTAACTCATCCATTTGTTACTGGATTGGTGTCTCTTGTGGCATCAAACACCATCGGATTCGAGCTTTAAATGTCTCAGGACTGGAGCTCAAAGGAACCATTTCTCCACATCTTGGAAATTTAACATTTCTTCGATCTTTAGACATCAGCTACAACAATTTCTCAGGTTTGATTCCTTCTCAACTGTCAAAATTACGTCGTTTAAAGGAGATCAACGTTGGATTTAACGAGTTGAGTGGAGAAATACCATCATGGCTTGGAGGGTTATCTCAACTTGAACATGTGCGTATGAGTAATAACTCCTTCATTGGTAGAATCCCTCCTACTCTCTTCAACATCTCATCTTTGATAGAAATAAATGTGAGAGCCAATAAGCTAATAGGAAAGCTTCCAGATGAGATATGTTATAATACTCCAAGACTTAGAGCTCTGTATCTGTCGGGGAATAATAAACTAGAGGGTGAAATTCCAGCTAATATCGGAAAATGCAGAGAGATGGAGGACCTGCGCTTGGCACTCAACAAATTCAGCGTAGAAATACCAAATGAAATTTGGAGTTTGAGTAAGCTTAGGATTTTATCTCTATTCTCAAACCACTTCACAGGTATGCACGATCAACATTTAATTAAATTGATTCAACATGCATATTTTAAATTGAATTTATGACATGTCTTTTTGAAGGGAGAATTCCAGCAAATATAGGGAAATGCAGTGAGCTTGAAGAGCTTTCATTATCTGGCAACAATTTGAGTGGAAGCATCCCAACTGAAGTTGGAAGTTTGAGCAAACTGAGGGAATTATTTCTCTACCAAAATCAATTCACAGGTATACACAAAAAAAAAAAATGTTTTTTTATCCTCTAAGTTTAGCTCATTAGATTGTTGATTCTCTATCTTTCACCTTTTGATTTTTAGTCCTCTAGTATATCTCATTTATTATATAAAATGAGAGAACTAAAATTTTATAACAAATAAAATTAATGAGAAAAATCAAATTTTAAGTGCATTCAAAATTTTATCTTTTAAGTATAAAAAGGCATGATATCAAATTTAACTATATATATAGTAAAATAATATGTAAATAAATATAATCATTAGAAATTAAAAAAAAATCATGCATATTATGAATTAGAATATTTTATGCATATATTGAATTTACAAAAACTAGTCAATCGATTATAATATAAATTTATATCGATTCTAATATTGATATTATGACCCCATATTATTTACAATATATATCATGGAAAAGATCAATATCATTGCTTAAATCATTTACAAAGCAATGATTGGATTTAATTTTGTCCAAATAGCACTTTGATGATTTGACCAGTTTTTATATAAACGCATTACATTAATGTATGTTGTTAAGTGTATACTACTACTATTATGAAATGCATTTTAAAAGCTGAAAATTATTACAAGTGTACATGTTACTTTTCATAATATAGTCTATTTTCTATGTGATTTTCAGGTTCCATCCCATATTTTCTATTCAATATATCAAGTTTGAATTTATAACATGCATGTCTTTGAAGGGAGAATTCCAGCAAATATAGGGAAATGCAGTGATCAGCTTGAAGTGCTTTCATTATCTAGCAACAATTTGAGTGGAAGCATCCCAACTGAAGTTGGAAGTTTGAGCAAACTGAGGGAATTATATCTTGGTGGAAATCAATTCAAAGGTATACATAAAAAGTTTTGATCAGGCAGCATGTATCA
The DNA here is from genome assembly GCA_005771605.1 of Scutellaria baicalensis. NCBI lineage: Eukaryota > Viridiplantae > Streptophyta > Magnoliopsida > Lamiales > Lamiaceae > Scutellaria > Scutellaria baicalensis. The sequence continues at coordinate 24,363,846 of CM016725.1, read as the reverse complement.
TTGATTCAATATATATTTATCAATTTATCAAATTAAACTATATATATTCTTCATTATTTATTGGGCTTCTAATCAAGAATTTACAACATTATTGTCAAACAAAATTCATTGAAATTCATTGTTTGGATACTTACTTTATTTTCCATGTGATATTTGGATGCATTACAATTTCAGGAGGAGTTCCTGCAGAATTAGGAAACCTTTCACATTTACAGATATTACGCATCCTATAGATTCTATTCTTTTCAAACAATGCATTAATTTTATGATGATTATATAATACTGAATAAACTAATGCAAAACTTTCCTTATAACCTCCTCAATTCCCAATCTCATCTACATATTGAACCACTTAAAAAAAAAGTTTTTTTATCCTCTAAGTTTGGCTCGTTAGATTGTTGATTTTCTATCTTTCACCTTTTGATTTTTAGTCCTCTAATAATATATCTCATTTATTATATAAAATGAGAGAACTAAAATTTTATAACAAATAAAATTAATGAGAAAAATCAAAATTTAAGTGCATTCAAAATTTTATCATAAGTATAAAAAGGCATGATATCAAATTTAACTATATATTGTAAAATAATATGTAAATAAATATAATAGAAATTTAAAAAAAAATCATGCACATTATGAATTAGAATATTTTATGCATATATTGACTTTACAAAAACTAGTCAATCGATTATAATATTTTCAATATATATATACATATATAGTTTTATATCGATTATAATATTGATATTATGACCCCATATTATTTCAATATATATTATGGAAAAGAATATCATTGCTTAAATCCTTTACTAAGCAATGATTGGATTTAATTTTGTCCAAATAGTACTTTGATGATTTGAGTTTATATATAAAAACATTACATTAATGTATGCTGTTAAGTGTATACTACTACTATTATGAAATGCATTTTAAAAGCTGAAAATTATTACAAGTGTTATGAAAACATGTTACTTCTCATAATATAGTCTATTTTCTATGTGATTTTCAGGTTTCATCCCTTTTTCTCTATTCAATATATCAAGTTTGAAGAGAGTAGATCTTTCATTTAATGATCTATCAGGTAGACTTTCTTCAAATATTGAGCTTTCAATTTTCAATCTTGAAGTGCTTTATTTGCAAAGTAACAGACTCAGTGGGCCAATTCCAAGCTCTATCAACAATGCTTCTAAACTTACTCTATTGAGCTTGAATATGAACGAATTCAGTGGCATAATCCCTAGTTTTGGTAATTTAAGGCTCTTAAAAGAACTTCGAATTTGGGGTAATAATTTGATTGGTAGTGAATCCCCAAACCAAGAATTGCGATTTCTCTCTTCATTAACTAGTTGTCAACAATTGAGGAACTTGCAAATATCATTGAATCCACTTATAAGTGGCATTCTCCCAACTTCAATTGGTAATTTTTCCCCTTCTCTTCAACAATTCTCTACGGAGGGATGCAACATTCAAGGAATTATTCCTTCAGAAATTGGAAACTTGAGCAATTTGATAGACATCGATTTCAGTGAAAATCAAATTAGGGGCTTCATCCCCACAAGGATAGGACAATTAAGGCAAGTGCAGAGACTATATCTTGATGGTAATCAATTACAAGGCTCTATCCCTAATGAAGTTTGTGAGATGAGTAATTTGGGAGATTTGGATTTGGGAGAAAACATGCTAATAGGTCCAATTCCTAAATGCATTGGTGAACTAAAATATCTAAGAGGCATCTGGTTAAGCTCTAACAAGTTGCAATCCACCATACCTCCCAGCTTTTGGAATCTTACAGATCTCTTGATTGTAATTAACTTGTCGTCAAATTCTTTGAGTGGACAACTGTCATCTCAAATCTCAAATTTCAAGGCAATATATCAAATAGATTTGTCAAATAATCACTTTTCTAGAGAGATTCCAAGCTTAATTTCAAGTTGCCAATCACTAGAAGTACTAAACTTGTCAAATAATCAATTCGGAGGATATATCCCTCCATCATTGGGAAGTACCAAAGGCCTGATTGTCTTGGACTTATCTAACAACAATCTTTCTGGAAAGATACCAAAGTCTTTGGAAAACCTCAGATATCTTGAATATTTTAATGTGTCTTACAACAACTTGGAAGGAGAGATTCCAAATGGGGGCCGTTTTGTTAACTTCACTGCTCAATCGTTTGTTGCCAACACTGCACTATGTGGTGCAGAGAAATTTGAAGTGTCACCTTGCTCAGAAACTCATAAAAGTTCAGGATCAAAAAGTGTTCTCCACTTAATCAAGTATATTTTGCCATCCTTCATTTCAGTTATTGTTCTGGTGATTGTCATACTCATGCTCGTAAGAAAACGTAAGCAGAAGAGAACATCGTCATCATTTGAAGCTACTTCACTAGCCATTCAATGGAGAAGGATTTCATATAGAGAACTTCAACGAGGAACAAGTTTTTTTAGTGAAACCAACCTACTTGGAAGCGGAAGCTATGGGTCCGTATTCAAAGCAATACTTTCCGACGGGCTAACTGTTGCAGTTAAAGTGTTCAACTTACAGTTAGAAGGAGCTGTCAGGAGCTTTGATACTGAAAATGAAATACTGAGCTCCATTCGCCATCGCAACTTAGTCCCCATAATTGGTTGTTGTACTAATATTGAGTTCAAAGCCTTGATTCTTAAATACATGCAAAATGGAAACTTGGAGAAATGGCTACACTCTGACAGTTCAAGTTTGGATTTGGTGCAAAGATTGAAAATAACAATAGATGTTGCATCAGCGTTGGAATATCTTCATCATGGTTATACATTCCCTGTTGTTCACTGCGATATAAAGCCAAGCAACATCTTGCTCGATGAAGATATGATTGCGCATGTTGCTGATTTTGGCATTTCCAAACTTTTTGATGAAGGAGAGATTATGATCCATACCCAAACCTTGGCGACTATAGGTTATGCGGCACCAGGTATCGTACATGAATGTCTTAAATTTTAGTTTCTCTATATTATTTATATCTTATATTCTCAAAATTGCAATGCATATACCAGAGTATGGATCGGAAGGAAAAGTATCCATAAATGGCGATGTATACAGTTTTGGAATATTGCTGTTGGAGATGTTTGCAGGAAAGAAACCAACAGATGACATGTTTAGTGAGGAAAAAGGCTTAAAAGAGTGGGTGAGTGAAGCATTACAAGAAAATGCAATAAGTGAAGTTGTTGCCCTAGGTTTACTAACGAGAGAAGATCGATATTCCTCTATGCATGAACAATGTGTCTCGTCCATTTTTGAGTTGGCTATGAAATGTTTGGTCATTTCACCTACTGAAAGAGTGAACATGATAGAAGCAGCAACCACTTTGCATAAGATCAAAGCAACAACTGTAGCCGGCACAAGAAGGCATCAACATTATGTGTAGCCACACAAATAAACATAGTACGTACGTACTGTTTCAATTTTCTATTGCAAAACTATTAGTTTCTATGACATTAAATTTCTAAACCTTGGTGTTAATTTTTGTTTTGTTGCTAATATTTCTCCACAAAGTTCAAAGCTATATCAAATTCATGCATAAATAAACACACATAGGATAGATGTGATAGTAGGTTAATATCATAATCAGGCAAAGATGATTTTTCACAATCCAAAAGGCTAATCAATATTATAGTGGTCCAACAGACACAAATATATGAGAGAATTAAGCACGTAGCCCTTATTACAAACTTTAACCAAGTATAATATAGTAGGATCAATATCTTTAAATTTATTAGACACTCAACACTGTCTTCTCTCCTCAAAGCATAGTCACAAACTCACTATATCTGACCTGGAATTTCATACGTCATACTCATGTTTCAGCAGAGGATCGGTCGTAAGCACCCTACTGCCTCATCCCGTGTCCGATCTCCTCTCGTTGAGTTTAACCATAATTGCACCCTAAAAAAGAAATGAAACTAGGCAATTATTAGTATGATCTTATAATTCATGCAATAAAGTGATGGTATTTGAAGGTTGGATATTGGTGAGAGATGTGTTTTAGTATATATGAACTTAGGATAGGAGGGAGGTTTTAGGAAAGATTTAGTAGAAAATAGTTGAAAGTTTTTTAGGTAGGGTGATAAGGATTTTGAAAGCTATACTTTCACTTTATTGCTTTGGTTTATCGTTCACATCTTACAAATGAACTCCTCCCATATTTATAAGAGGTCTTAGAAGTTTCCAGAGTATTCTTTCATGCTCTATTTCTAGATTACTCTGGAATACTCTTCTTCTCTCTTTATTTGTTCTACTTCTAGAATATTCTAGAGTATTCTTCTTTTCTATATTATTCTTTTACTTCCTAGAATACTCTAGATACATCTATAAAATTCTAGATCATTCTATAAAATTCTAGAGAATTCTAGAAATGTGCATCACTTTCTAATACTCTTCCTTGATGCATATTTCTGTGACTCCAATTTTTCTTCGTAGTGTCTCGAACTTTCCTCGAGGTAGTGCTTTTGTAAAAATATATGCTAGTTGGTCTTCAGTCCTGCAGTACTCCAACTCGATTTCTAAACCAGTCCTGCAGTACTCCAACGTGATTTCTTTGTTTGGTTCTGCTTCTCGAATGAAGTGGTACTTGATCTTTATGTGTTTAGTTCTGCTATGGAACACTGGGTTTTTTGCGATAGCTATTGCTGATTTACTGTCGCAATAGATTTTGGTAGCATCATCCTGCGGCTCTCTCATGTCTTCAAGTATGTATTTAAGCCAAATAGCTTGACTTGTAGTCATTGCTGCTGCTATGTATTCTGCTTCGGCTGATGATTGTGCAACCGTTGGTTGTTTCTTAGATGCCCAAGAAAATATTCCTGAACCCATTGTAAAGGCATATCCTAATGTGCTCTTCATGTCGTCAACAGAGCCTGCCCAATCACTGTCAGTATAGCCAAATAACTTTGAGTCAGATGTTGATTCATACCATATGCCGAAGTTTTTAGTTCCTTGAAGATATCGGAGTACTCGCTTTGCCGCTCCATAGTGAATCTGACTTGGATCCTGCATAAACCTTGATAAGAAGCTCGTTGCGTACATGATGTCAGGTCGAGTCGCTGTTAGATTGAGTAGACTTCCGATCAAGCTTTGAAATTTTGAGATGTCTGCCTTTGGTGAGCCATCATCTTTTTGTAGTGCTTTAGAGCTGTCAAGTGGGGTGGCAACGGTCTTGCACCCTTCCATCTTGAACCTTTTTAATAAGATTTCGGTATATTTGTTTTGTGAGATAAATATACCATCTTCTCTTTGGTTTATCTTGATCCCGAGAAAATAATGCATCAAGCCCAAATCGGTCATCTCGAATGTCTTCATCATGTCTTCTTTGAACTCCTTAATCATTGTCTTATTGTTTCCCGTGACTATTAGATCATCCACGTATAAAGAGACAATCAGTTTATTTTTCATACCTTGGGTCTTGATGTATAGTGTATGCTCGTTCGGGCTTCTCTTGAATCCAAGCTTTGTGAAATAATTGTCGATTCTGCTATACCAGGCTTGTGGGGCTTGTTTTAAACCATAAAGTGTCTTCTTTAATCTGAGAACTTTATCTTCTTGCCCTCGTATCACGAACCCTTGAGGTTGTTCCACGTAGATTTCTTTTTCAAGATATCCATTTAAAAAGGCTGACTTCACATCAAGTTGGTAAATCTTCCATCTCCTTTGTGCAGCTAGCGCAACAAGTGCTCGAATAGTGTCGAGTCGGGCTACTGGAGCGAAAGTCTCGTTGTAGTCGATCCCTTGTACCCGTGAGTAACCCTTTGCTACTAGTCTTGACGTATGTTTGTTAATTGAGCCATCTGGGTTAATCTTTGTCTTATACACCCACTTAACTCCAATAACTTCTTTGTTGCTCGGTAGATACACCAACTCCCATGTTTCGTTTTTCTCGATCATTTTGATTTCTTCTTCCATGGCTTTTATCCATTCTTTTTCTTTGACGGCAACTTCAAAGCTTTCGGGCTCTAGGGTCACAAAGTTGTAACTCTCGTATATATCTCGTAGTAGTCTTACTTTTCTGGGAGTAAAATCTGGAGAAGATTCTTCTTCAATTGAGATAGAAGATGGTGATGGTGTCCTTGGACTAGAAGGTTCTGGGGCTTCACTTGGAGCTTCACTAGAAGATTCTGGAGCACCTGGTCCTTGGTCTTCGGTAGGATGTCATAGTGGTGGTAGCATTATATTTTGTTTTTCTACCTTTTCTTCTTCCCAATTCCATGCAACATTCTCATCAAACTCGACGTCTCGACTAATAATTAGTTTCTTACTTTTAAGACTATAAATTCTATAGACTTTAGACTGAGAGCTGTAGCCAAGAAAAATATCTTTCTCTGTCTTCTCCTCCAGTTTGTGTCTCTTCTCTTTTGGGATGTGCACGTAGCAGATACTCCTAAAGATTTTGAGATGCTGTGCTGACGGCTTTCGTTCGCTCCATGCTTCTATTGGTGTTTTATTTTGTACTGCCTTTGTTGGACACCTATTTAGCAGATAGACAGCGGTGTATACTGCTTCTGCCCAGAACTCCTTTGGCATGTTCTTTTCTGCTAGCATTGTTCTGGCCATCTCCATCACGGTCCTGTTCTTCCTCTCTGACACGTCATTCTACTCTGGAGCGTAGCCAACTGTCAATTGATGATTGACTCCTTCCTCCTCACAGAACTTATTGAATGCGTTAGAGGTGTATTATGTACCTCTATCGCTTCGTAAGACTTTGATTCGGCGACCGCTTTGGTTCTCGACCAAATTCTTAAATTTCTTGAAAATATTAAAGACTTCTGTTCTTTCTTTCATAAAGTATACCCACGTCATTCTTGTATAGTCGTCAATAAATAGAATGAAGTACCAGTTGATAGGTAGAAAATATATGCATTTAATTGTTGATTTAATTGAATTCTTATTATCTTTTATTTGATTGAAGGCATTGTTTTCGTACCTATATGCTCTTTTGAACTTGAGATACTTCATATTTTATTTTCTTGATTAATATAGGAATTTTTGAAGTATTTTGGAGTTCATTAGACCGAGGCCCAAACGTAATGAAGATCAAAGAGATGGCCCATCAACTAAAAGAAGCCCAAATGTTGAAAAGGAATTAAATGGGTCTAACCAAAGGAAGGCCCAAACCACTTTGAAAAGGAAAGTTTTGCCAATTTAATCCCTAAGCCACCAAGCAAGAAAGGGGGGGACGGCAGTTTTGAGAGTTTTTGGAGGGATTGAGTGGGAGAGAGAGTTTAGGAGAGAGATTGAGTCACACATATTTTTGCTTTATTCCTATTTCTTTGATGAATTTATCAACTACTTTTGTGGATCCAATCGAGATGACGATTGGCTAATTCTTCAATTCCGGTTAGCAGAGATGTTTGAACCCAATTATCTTTTCATGTTTTAATTAATCCCGTTATCCCTCTCAATGTTTTGATTGGAATTGATTGTGTTATCTGTGATGAATGATTTCAATTATTGATATTTGATTTAGATTCGCGATCTAGGTTAAGTGTTTGATAATTGATTGCTAGAATCTTAAATAATGAATCCTAATTGTTGTGGTTTAATTTTCATTGGTAGTAAATTAGAGGTCGCGCATCTCTAGGGTAGCACAATCCTAGATTATCAAATCGAACTTGTGTATTTGGAGTCTAGTTCACCCTATCGTCTTGATAATCAATGCGTTTAATGAATTAAATCTAGAGAGCTTATTCTAGGTTGTTCAATTAAATAGGGTTAATTAGTGATCTTATCCTAATTTAACTAATCATAAGAGACGATTTGATTTAACAGAGCTTGTTATTAGATTAGGGGTGATAATTCCATGATAATCTGAGAGAGGGGGTAACATTGATTAAGGCGTAATTGATATTGGGGGATAACTGAACTGTTAACTGGAATGCTTTTTATTAATTGATTTCTGTTTGATTTGTTTTCTAGATCTTTAGTAATTTTAGTTTAATTATCAATCAATCTGATAACCCCCATATTTCTTGTTCCTTTGAATTTAGACATAAGTAGACATAATTGAATTGTCACTCTCCGTGGGATCGACTCCGACTTACTCTATCTACTAGTTAGTTAGGTTAGGACGGATTTTTATTTAATTTTATCGCGTTACGATAGCGCGGTCAAATTTGGTGCCGTTGCCGGGGAGTGATTTAAATTTGATTGTCTCATCTTTTGTCTTTTTCTGTTTTTATTTTAAAAAAATGTCAATTTTCGAATTTTGGTTCTAAACATTTTTAATATACTTTGCCTGATTTGTATATTATCTTTCATCTATAGATTCTTCAGCAGTTACAGGCTCTTCTTGGGGTTAGGCATGAACTGGGAGAAGAATTCTCCTATACTGTTCTTCAGCATCGTGTTGTTAGTGGTGATGCAGCTCTTATTGATAACTACACAAATGTCGAAAGCAATTCCAGGTTAGTTGTTGCTTTCTCTGTTATGAATGAATGTTTTGAACCTATAATAGATGAGCGGAGTGGAACCAATATGATCCACAATGTTGTCTACAGTTGTGGGTAAGCACTCTCCATTTGTACTGTTCCATTTGTTAACTTGGCTACATCTGTTATGGCATAGCTTCCGTTGGGCACCACTAAGCCATAGTCGGAGGCGTAGCTTGGGAAGCTGGACGCGCAGGCTGCAAACAACCTTATTATGTTTTGATGTGCAAAAACATAATCATTAAGACAAGCATTGTTTCTAAAATCACTATCTTTGTTGCGTGATCTTAACTGATCACAATGATAGAAGGTAACGAATGTAGTTATTCAAGAGTATATGTTTCTGATCAGGAGAAAGAGGTCGATGTCTTCATCTTGTTTTCTTTTCTTGCTTAGTTAGTAAATGGGAGTTTGGTATACTGATTTATTCATTCAATTGGGTCATGATTTGCTCCTACACAATAGCAAATCTTTCCTCTTTCAAGATTTAATACTAATCTTTCTTATTCAAAAGTCTTACAAGATTCATTAATATTGCCTTAAATGATTAATTAGGACTCGTAAACATGTTTCATCTTATATTGCATTGCTTTGTATTCACCAAAACATGTTGGTGAAACGACATTTAAATAGAAGATCTCGTGTGCTAAGTCGAGCCATCAAGATGTCATAAATAGCACCGAAAAACAGAGTTCTTTATAAATTTTATGAGAGAGAGCTAACCAAAGAAGGGGACTGCAAGAATATCACCATCTTCAATCTCCGAATTTCCCAAAGCATTCACATTCATGAGATCACTCACAGTGGTGGCGTACCTGGCCGCAACCGCCGCCAACGTGTCGGCTTCTCTTACAGCGTACGACATGTACACCGCCGGCAAGTTGTTGTCACTGTTGTTATAGCAGGTACACGTCAACGGAATATTCAGTTCAGTCCCCACGCCGATCACCGACGGGTCCGAAAGCTCAGCGTCTGGATTTTCTTCCCTGATCTGAGCCGCCGACACCAGGCCGCCGTACACAGTGGCGGAGATGGAGGAGAGCGCGTCGGAGGGGCGGGTTTTGTACACGACGGAGCTCGTTCTGCGGATGTCGTCGACGCAGGCGCAGGGAATGGGGATTTTGAGGATGAAAGCCTTATGTTTCAGCTCGTTTCTTAATTTTGCTAAGTGTGGAAAAAACGTGTTCCACTTATAAAGTTGCTATTGTGTTTTCTTATTCTTTGTGTTAGGTTTGTTAGTTGTGCAGGAAATAATCTCAGCCGTTGATCGGATCCGATGGCCACGATTAAATCTAGTTTGAAAGCATAAGAGTAAGCGCTTTTCCACTAATAAAAGCACGCTTACAGAAGCACGATTTCAAATCGTTATTTGCAGTTGAGAGCCGTTAGTCCAGGAGCGAATCTGAGCCATTCATCTCATTTACGGCTGAGGAGCTTTTGAGTTGGGAATCATCTTCAAGAACGGGGGTGATCTTTCAGCCAAGATTCAGAGCTCATTTCTCAACGGATTTACTTGATTTTTGTTGCTACTATTAGCTTAGTGTTAGGTCTATAAATAGGTTCGTATTTTACCTTGTATAGTAGAGTGATAATCAGAGCATTGATAGTTGAAAGCTAGCTGCGCAAGTTAGGGTTTTCTCAATTAGAAGAGTTGAGTGTTTCAGAGTTTTGTAACACACATTGATCTTGTTATCAATAAGATATCCCCTCCCTTGTTCTCCCGTGGATGTAGGCATTTGTTAAGCCGAACCACGTAATCAATTGTGTGTTGATTTCTTAACTTTCTTGATTCAATTCTACAATTGTGAGTTTAAGAGCAATTTCTGGTTTTTTGGTGGATTAAGAGTTAGTGTTGATCTTGAATTGACACTACAAGTGAGGCTGAAATCTGGAAAATTGGCGCCGTCTGTGGGAACCGAAGTCACAGCCTCTAAAGAAGATGGGATCCACCAAGTTTGAAGTTGAGAAGTTCAATGGAGAAGGGGATTTTGGTCTATGGAGGATCTAGATCGAAGCACTGCTTGTCCAACAAGGATTAGATGGAGCTTTGCAGGGAATTGGAGCTCTACCTACAGACATGCCAGCTGCAGAGAAATCTAAGCTACTGAACAAAGCAAGGAGCACTCTAATCCTATGTCTAGGAGATAAAGTGCTAAGAGAGGTTTCAAAGGAAAAGACTGCTCAAGGTGTTTGGGAGAAATTAGAGAGTCTTTACATGGTAAAATCATTAGCCAACAAGCTATTCATGAAGAAGAGGCTTTATGCCTACAGAATGAAGCATGATAAGCCTGCACCTGATCAGCTAGAGGAGTTTCACAAAATCTTGGATGACCTGGAGAACATTGGGATAACACTGGAACAAGAAGACAAAGCATTACTGCTGTTAATTGCTCTTCCTGATTCTTATGAAACTTTCATTGATATTTTACTTTACTCTAAGCAGGAATCAATTACACTGGAGGAAGTGATCATAGCCTTGAAGTCTAAAGAACTCTCCAAGAAAGGTGGAAACAAGAGTGTGACCAATGGAGAAGGACTTGCTATCAAGGCTGGAAAGAAGAAGCAGAATCAAAAGCAAGCCAAAATCTCTCAAGCCAAGACTGAAGTAAAGCCTCAGGTAGAATCTCATAATGATATTGAGAATAACACTTGTTTTCATTGTCATAAGCCAGGTCATCACAAGAAAGACTGCATCAAGTACAAGCAATTCTTGAAAGCAAAGGGAAAAGCTCCACAAACACAGGCCAATCCCACTGTGCAGCAAGAAGGATCAAACTCAGGGTATGAATCTGCTGAGGTACTTGCTATAACCTCTGAAACTTCTAACAAAGAATGGATCCTAGATTCAGGGTGTACTTTTCATATGACTCCTAATAGAGAATGGTTTCTAATCTGGAAATAAAGAGACTAGGCTCAGTTTTATTAGGAAATGATCATGTATGCTATATAGAAGGAATAGGATCTGTCACTTTCTTGATGCATGATGGGGTTAAAAGAAAATTAGAACATGTTAGATATGTACCTGATCTCAAAAGGAATCTAATTTCACTTGGCATGCTTGACACTCAGGGATATAAATTCACTTCTGAAGATGGTAAAATGCATATAACTAAAGGAACTAAAGCTGTTATGAAAGGATTTAAGAAGCATGATCTTTACTATCTAGAAGGTGAAACTGTAATAAGAACTGAGTGTAATGCCACCAAAAGAGATTGCACTAAGCTATGGCATGAGAGATTAGGTCATATGAGTGTGAGAGGCCTGCAGGAACTATCTAAGAAGGGAAGTTTTGGCTCTGATAAGATTTCAGAATTAGAGATGTGTGAAAATTGCATCTTAGGTAAAGCAAAGAAACTGAGTTTTGGCAAAGCTAAGCATAGCACTAAAGGTCCTTTGGAATACATCCATTCTGACTTATGGGGTCCATCTAGAACACCTACTAGGAATGGTGGTAGATACTTCTTATCTATATTAGATGACTACTCTAGGAGAGTTTGGGTATATATACTGAAAACCAAAGATGAGACCTTTCAGAAATTCAAGGAATGGCTTATGGAAATAGAGAATCAAACAGGAAAGACAATTAAGTGCCTTAGAACAGACAATGGTCTGGAATTTGTGTCAAGTGAATTCAATCAATTTTGTGCAGAGAAGAGAATTATTAGGCATAGGACAGTGCCATCTACTCCTCAACAAAATGAACTAGCTGAGAGAATGAATCTCACCATACTAAATAAGGTTAGATGTATGCTCATAAGCTCAGGATTAAGCAAAAGTTTTTGGGGAGAGGCAGTAGATACTGCTGTTCACTTAATAAACAAAAGTCCTTCTTCTGCCATTGAGTTCAAAACACCATATGAAATGTGGTTTGGCAAACCTTCAGATTACTCTAAGCTAAGGATATTTGGTTGTCTTGCATATGCTCATGTGAAGCAAGGGAAACTGGAACCTAGAGCATGGAAATGTGTCTTTCTTGGGTATCCAAAGGGAGTTAAAGGCTATAAGCTATGGTGCATGGAATCTAACAACCAGAAATGCATCATTGCTAAGGATGTAACATTTGATGAATCAGTCATGCCTCTTAAAACTCAGGCTCAGTCAGTAAACACTGAGCAAACACAGGAAGAAAATGAAGCATCTCATCTTGAGGTGGAGTCTGAAAAGGAAAAGGAGGTGCAACAAGCACCTGAGGTGATGAATTCAGAATCAGAAGCTGAAGCTGGAGACACTGATGAAGATGAGCAGACCAATCTAGAGAATTATCAATTGGTAAGAGATAGAACTAGAAGAATGATCAAGCCACCTACCAGATTTGCTGATTCAAACTTCACAGCCTATGTTCTTCTTGCTGCTGAAGAGATAGATAACTCACAGCCTAAGGATTTTAGAGAAGCTATCACATGTAAGGAGAAGGATAAATGGTTAATAGCTATCCAAGAAGAATTGCAATCTCTGGAAAAGAATCACACATGGCAGATAGTAAGCAAGCCAAGCAAGAAGAAACTGATTGGATGTAAATGGATTTTCAGAAAAAAGGTGGAGGCTTCAAAAGGTGGAGCTATAAGGTACAAGGCAAGACTAGTAGCTAAGGGTTTCACACAAAAGGAAGGAGTGGATTACAATGAAATCTTCTCCCCTGTGGTAAAACACTGTTCTATTAGAATATTACTTGCTCTTGTGTCTCATTTTAACCTGCAGCTTCATCAAATGGATGTCACCACTGCATTCTTGCATGGAAAGCTTAAGGAGCAGATCTACATGAAGATTCCAGAGGGCTTGCACCTAGCAGATAAGGATTCCAAGGCATGTTTGCTTCAAAGATCATTATATGGTCTTAAGCAAAGTCCAAGACAGTGGTACCTAAGGTTTGATCAATTTATGTTTAAAGCAAAGTTCATTAAAAGCAAGTATGATGATTGTGTTTATTTTAAGCATGATTCTATGTACTTTGTGTTTTTACTCTTATATGTTGATGATATGCTAATTGCTAGCAATTCTCTTGTTGGTATAAACTCAGTGAAGAAGATGCTTAATTCTGAATTTGAAATGAAAGACTTAGGAGAAGCTAAGAGGATGTTAGGAATGGACATTCTAAGAAGTGAAAAGGATGGTAGCATAGTTCTACATAAAACTGATTATCTTAAGAAGGTGCTCATTAGATTTCAAATGAACCAAGCTAAGATAATAAGCACACCTATCAGTGTAGGAACTAAACTATCATATGATCAATGTCCTAAAACTCAAGAAGAAAAGGATAGGATGGACAGTATACCATATGCTAGTGCAGTAGGCAGCATAATGTATGGAATGGTCTGTTGCAGACCTGATTTAGCTCATCCAATGAGTGTAATGAGTAGGTATATGTCTGATCCAGGTTTAGAACATTGGCATACTGTCAAGCATGTGTTAAGATACATAAATGGAACTATAGAAACTGGTTTAAGATTCAAGACTAAGGCTGATGAACATGAACCTGTTATTGGCTATGCTGATGCAGATTTTGCTGCAAACTTAGACAATAGGAAGTCTCTAACTGGTTATGTGTTTACTCTTTATGGTACTGCTATTAGTTGGAAGACAAGCCAACAATCTGTAGTTGCGTTAAGCACAACAGAAGCTGAATACATTGCATTAACAGAAGCTGTAAAAGAGTCTATATGGTTGAAAGGTATATTGCATGAATTTGGTATAAGTCAAGCTTGTATCTCTGTGTTTTGTGACAGCCAAAGTGCCATACATCTAGCTAAGCATCAGAGTTTTCTTGAACGAACTAAGCACATAGATGTAAAGCTTCAATTCATAAGAGATAAAGTAGAGAAGCAAGAAGTTAAGATTTGCAAAATTCCCACTGAAATTAATCCAGCTGATGCTTTAACTAAAGCTTTACCAATGAAGAAGTTTAGCCTATGCATGGATCTTATAGGTCTTAAAGGAAAACCTTCAACTAATGGTACTTGAATCTCTGATTGACAATGGCTTAGGAAAGAAGAAGAAGAAGAGCTGAGGTGGAGGATTGAAAGCCTTATGTTTCAGCTCGTTTCTTAATTTTGCTAAGTGTGGAAAAAACGTGTTCCACTTATAAAGTTGCTATTGTGTTTTCTTATTCTTTGTGTTAGGTTTGTTAGTTGTGCAGGAAATAATCTCAGCCGTTGATCGGATCCGATGGCCACGATTAAATCTAGTTTGAAAGCATAGGAGTAAGCGCTTTTCCACTAATAAAAGCGCGCTTACAGAAGCGCTATTTCAAGTCGTTATTTGTAGTTGAGAGCCGTTAGTCCAGGAGCGAATCTGAGCCATTCATCTCATCTACGGCTGAGGAGCTTTTGAGCTGGGAATCATCTTCAAGAACGGGGGTGATCTTTCAGCCAAGATTCAGAGCTCATTTCTCAACGGATTTACTTGATTTTTGTTGCTACGTACTGTTAGCTTAGTGTTAGGTCTATAAATAGGTTCGTATTTTACCTTGTATAGTAGAGTGATAATCAGAGCATTGATAGTTGAAAGCTAGCTGCGCAAGTTAGGGTTTTCTCAATTAGAAGAGTTGAGTGTTTCAGAGTTTTGTAACACACATTGATCTTGTTATCAATAAGATATCCCCTCCCTTGTTCTCCCGTGGATGTAGGCATTTGTTAAGCCGAACCACGTAATCGATTGTGTGTTGATTTCTTGCTTTCTTGATTCAATTCTACAATTGTGAGTTTAAGAGCAATTTCTGGTTTTTTGGTGGATTAAGAGTTAGTGTTGATCTTGAATTGACACTACAAGTGAGGCTGAAATCTGACAGAGGAAGAGCTGGGAGGGGAGGATGTAGTTCTCCACGTCGGAGAAGGAGACATCGACGGCGTTGGTGAGGAGGAGGGCGATGGGGTCGACGGATGAAAGTCCTACGTGGATCTGCAAAAACAAAAACAAAGTTGTCCCAATCAAAGTACACGGTGTTGTCGGCGGTGTCGACAACACCAGCGTAAAACACAGCGGAAAAATAGATCGAATTGAAAGTTGCAGAACACAAACGATATATCCACGAGTATACAAATACTCGTGGAATGCCTTCAGGGCGAAAACTCCTTTATTGAATATGTGTATGTATACAAAGGAGAATGAAAGATCTCTAAAAGAGATTCTTTCGAACAATCGACTCAATACGTCCTATGAGATGTATGTGAAACCTAGGGACGTATACAAACTATCTCAGTTGAACACTCCGAAGAACACCTATACTAAAAGTCAAGAGTATGCAAACTCTATGACACACAAGAAAAACGATGTTGCCTACGGTGTGAACAACACAACTCTTGACACCAGTGTACTGCCTATACTAGACTGCTTAAGCTCTCGATTCTGTGTCACTTTGATCTTCAGCAGCTTCATCTATTTATAGACCTTGAAGTACACTTGGTGTAGACTCCACTTCCCATGATCTTGGAGTGCTCCATGATCTCCATGACTCCATAACTCACGTGCAACATGGGTGTGGACTTGTTCTTGACATCTTCAACCTTGACTTCTTCAACTCAATCTTCTAGATCTCTTGATTTGATATTCCTCACGTTTTTCTCAACTGCACGTTGCTTCTCTTTAAGTGGAACGTGTTTGATCTTCATGAATCTCCTTAAATCCTATCACAAAGAGAACACACAACAAACTTCCTAAAACTTAGGAAGATTTGTTAGTCAAGTTTGAGATTCAAATTATTCAACACGTGATTTAACAAGTCAAATCTTTAAGTGAGAGAATCAAATCCTTTTCCAAATCTTATCAATTAAATCTTATCCAATTAAAATCAAATTTGAATTTAGGATAATATGAAAAAGGAAAATTAATATTGTTGGAAAATCCAACATTAACAATCTCCCCCTATTTTGCTTTTTCAGCTCAAAACCTAAATCAAATTAATTTTCTCTCCCTTAATTCGAATTTCTCCCCCTTAATTAAATCTCCCCCTTAATCCTGCAATCACAAACAATCACAAAGAATTAAGGATTAATCATTCAACACAATCATGAAAAAGATTCATCAAAACTTTCTCTTCCACCACCTTTCACCATAGGAATTGTCTTACCATATCTTCTCCCCCTTTTTGAGCTGAAAATTAGCTCATAAAAATTGTTCTTCACTTTCAATGTATATCAACAAAGACGTTGGGCCAAATGTTACCAAACGAAGAGGCAACATCCGGTGTATGGGGCAAACCATAAAAACGATTACCCAAGAAAATTCCTTGGCACCATCATCTTAGTAGACCGTACCTTGAAGCAAAGGGCTTTTAAGGATAAATAAAGTAGAGAGAGAAAGGTCAGCCATGGATTAGAGCTTCGAAAAAGCAGAGATGGCGAAGAAACGGGAAGAATAAATAAGTGGGGATCGAATTCTGGAGAGAGAGAGAGAGGTTTGAAGAGTTAGAGAGCACGTAACAGTAAGTGGAGAAATATGCTTGATTTTCCAGTAATTAAAACAAATCTTGAGCCTTTGAATTTTTTAGATAAAATCAAGAGATTTTGAATAGATATGAATTGAAGATAAAATCTCAACAATTTTGCACAAAAATAGGAATCACAAAATTCGAATTTTAAATTTGAAATTGGATTATCCAAAAATCAAATATATCCACTATATATTATAAAGATTAAATGCAGATACCTAGGGATGCATAAAATTTAAATCCCACAAAAATCGCACATAATGTAACTGACTGGTGTTGTCCCTGATGTTACGTAACACTGCGATGACACCATACAAAATTTTTGGCTCTTAAAAATTTTTCTTTTGTGCACACGAAATTAAATTCATACACACCTGACCTCAACCAACCTTTTGAAAAGAGAGCACTGTCGTAGCGAGCGCCATGCTTCTAGTTACTCGGTTGTGAGATCAAGTTTTTCTTTTCGATTTGGTTGTGGTATCTCCTACACCTTTTGACAAGGAAGCATCGTCGCAGCGAACGCCGTGCCCCGAGTTACTCAGTGAGGTCACACAACACATTTTATTAAGTCACTAGGCTGCCTGAAAAGCATCGTCGTAGCGAGCGCCGTGCTCCAAGTGCTTCGTGACTTTTGGCATTTTAGTTCGAACAAAAGTGCACTATAGAATATGAGCCTGTACCAAAGTAGGTGTCCAAGCAAGTGTTCTCACATAAGAAACACACTGGTCAGATACAAACAAGCATACATATGCCTAGAAAGCCTAAAAATAAAAAAAAATTATTCTAAGGGTGTTAAGAGTGGTGTGAGCAACATGAACGATAACACCCGCAAAACAGCATGCACATTCAAGCAATGCACAATCCGAGAGACTTCTTTAAGGAAGAAAATCTCTCTAAATCTAAGGCTTTTGTAAATATATCTGCTAATTGGTTTTCAGTGGATACATAATCAAGTTGGATTAACCCTTTTTCAACTAAATCTCGAATGAAGTGATGCCTAATATCTATGTGTTTAGTTCGAGAATGTTGAACTGGATTTTTGGAAATATTAATCGCACTCGAATTATCACAAAATAGGCTCAAAGATTCATTTTCAAAACCGTAATCATCAAGCATTTGTTTCAACCACACAAGTTGAGTACATGCACTCCCGGCGGCTACGTATTCGGATTCGGCGGTGGATAAAGAAACACAATTTTGTTTTCTACTATGCCAAGATACTAAGTTATTGCCTAAGTAGAAACAACCACCACTAGTACTCTTCCTATCATCTACATCTCCAGCCCAATCAGAATCACTAAAACCCACCAAGTTAAGATTAGTGTCCTTAGTATACCAAATACCTAAATCTATCGAACCGGAAACATACCTTATGATACGCTTCACTGCTTGAAGATGAGAGATCTTAGGATCAGCTTGGTAACGTGCACAGACACCAACACTATACATTATATCCGGGCGGCTAGCGGTCAAGTAGAGCAAACTGCCGATCATCGATCTATAAAGGGTGTTGTCAACACCATCGGCAACACTGTCTTTCGACAGCTTTTGAGTCGAACCCATAGGGGTTCTCATAGGCTTAGAATTTTCTAAACCAAAGCGAGATACCAAATTTTTGGCATACTTGCTTTGTGAGACGAAAATTCCTTCCTTTAATTGCTTAACCTGCAAGCCTAGAAAGTAAGTTAGTTCTCCAATCATGCTCATTTCGAAGGTAGATGACATAGCATGCACAAAATCATCAAGATCACTTTGACAAGTAGATCCAAATACAATGTCATCAACATAAATTTGAGCTATCATACAATTACGATCAGTTCTCTTAACAAAAAGAGTACGATCGGCCATGCCTCTAATGAATCCAAACTCAAGTAGGAAAGAGGTCAATCGACCATACCAAGCTCTAGGAGCTTGTTTTAATCCATACAATGCCTTCTTGAGTTTGTAGACATAATGAGGTTGATAAGGATCTTCAAAACCTTTTGGTTGTTCAACAAACACTTCCTTATCTAAAAACCCATTCAAAAATGCTCCTTTTACATCCATTTGATAAAGGGTAATTTTCAAATAACAAGCAATTGCAAGAACTAACCTAATCGATTCAATTCGAGCAACGGGTGCGAAGGTCTCATCATAATCGATGCCTTCGACTTGTGTGTACCCTTGTGCTACAAGTCGTGCTTTGTTTCTTACAATGTTCCCCGACTCATCCGATTTATTTTTAAAAATCCATTTAGTTCCAATCACATTAGTATCGGATGGTCTAGGAACAAGAAACCAAACATCATTTCTAGTAAATTGTTCAAGTTCTTCTTGCATTGCTTGTATCCAAAAATTATCTTTTAAAGCTTCAGAGACATTTTTGGGTTCAATTGGAGAGACAAAACAGTAGAATTTTACCTCTGAAAATGTGGTTGACATACACACATGTCTTACCATTTCCTTGTAATTCACGGGGTCTTTTCTACGAGTTCGAACACCATCGTTTACTCCCCCTATCACCTGTGTGGTAGGGTGATTTTTTCTGATGCGAGCAGGTGGATCTCTTCGAACTTGATCAGGTAGATCATCATCACTTTCATCGGATTCAGGTTCTGCCGATGTTGTCACTGGTGTTGCCGCTGGTGTTGTCTCTGGTGTCACGACACTGGGGGCAACATCAGTATTTCCAGTTTCATGAATTACTGGAATTTCAACTAGATCAGTCACGGCATCTTCATAAGATTTACCTGTAAGATCAGAGAAGTCATCAAACACAATATTAACTGATTCTTGAATAGTCCTCGATCTTAAGTTAAAAACACGATAAGCATGACTATTCAAAGAATATCCAAGAAACACGGCTTTGTCACTTTTTGCATCAAACTTAGCAAGATTATCTCTATCATTCAAAATGTAGCAAAGACACCCAAAAACATGAAAATGTTTAAGATTAGGCTTTTTCCCTTTCAAAATTTCGTAAGGGGTCATTTTGCTACCCGGTCTTAAAAAGACTCGATTACCAATATAGCAAGCCGTATTCAATGCTTCAGCCCAAAAACGTCGTGAGAGGTTCTTAGAACTGAGCATGACACGAGCCATTTCTTGCAAAGTTCGATTTTTCCTTTCCGCAACTCCGTTTTGTTGAGGAGTTTTAGGAGCCGAAAATTGGTGTTCAATGCCTTTCTTTTCACAAAAATCAGTAAACAATTTGTTTTCAAATTCCTTACCATGGTCAGACCTAATGCTCAAAATTTTAGAAGAAAATGAGGTCTTAATCCTAGTGTACAAAATCTTAAATTGAGAAAACGTATCCGATTTTTCACGTAAAAAGAAAATCCAAGTATATCGGGAAAAATCATCAACAATCACATAGGAATACCTCTTTCCTCCAAGACTTTCAACTTCAACTGGTCCCATTAAATCCATGTGTAAAAGTTGAAAACAATGAACAGTACCTTGGTGTTGTCCGTGGTGTGATGTAACACTGTGGGGAACACGGGTCTGTTTACCTTTAAGGCAGTCCCCACACACTATCTTACCATTGTGATTGAGGCTTGGCAGTCCTTGTACAGCCTCAAACTTCATCAACTTTTGGAGAGTTCGAAAATTCACATGGCCTAATTTTTGATGCCACAAAATCGTGTCATCAAACTTAGCCTTGTTACATGTGATATTTTCTCCAACAAGATAGCAATTGTCATGAGATCTAGTACCTGTCATGATACACATGTTAGACTTATCAAAAACTTCACAAGAATCCTTAGTAAATTTTACCTCAAGATTGTCATCACATAATTGACTTATGCTAATTAAATTAGCCATAAGACCTTCTACTAAGAACACATTAGACAACCTGGGAAAACCTGGTAGATTAAGAGTTCCTTTGCCAATGATTCTACCCTTAGCACCTCCTCCATAAGTAACGGATCCTTCGGTAATAGGCACAAAATTACACAAGTATTCTTTAGTGCCCGTCATGTGGCGTGAGCAACCACTATCAAAGTACCAAGAACCTGAAATGTTAGACTTAAGAGCAGTAAAAACAACTTGGCAGACTTGTGCAGTTTGTTTAGGAACCCAAACTTTCTGTCCAACAGTGGTGTTGCGGGCGGTGTTGCGTGACACCGGAGGTAACACCAGACCATTTGCTCGATCATTTTTCAATTTTCGACAGTATGGTCTTATATGTCCAGGATGAAAACAATAATGACAAACATATTTTCTTTTCCTACGACCTGAAACGTTGGATTTTATGGACTCTTTCGATTTTTCTTTTACAAAATTGATCTTAGCATGTGAATCGACAAAAAGGTTTGGAAAAACATTATCAACAGTTTTACTTGATCCAATACCTGATTTTGTTGAATTACCTGATCCCATGATTTCACTTGCCTTGGTAGAACTTGAGTTCCATTTAGCAATTAAGGATTCCGTCTCTTCAAGCTTGAATTGCACCTTTCCAAGTTCTATGTCCTTCTTGGTGAGAGCGGTTTCCAGCTTTGCAACTGAGTTTTTCAGCACATCATTCTCCTTAGATAAAGCTTCCTTTTCCTTGGATATGGCTTCCTTTTCCTTGGAAACAATTTCGACTAGCTTGCATTGCTTTTTCCATTCCTTAAGCAAGGAGTTATAAAGACCATGAAGTTCTTCAATGGCTTCATCTTTATCTAAGTCATCTCCAGCAAGTGAATCTGTATCATCACAAACAACATTAAGGCAGGTTATGTTAGCAAAGTCAAACAGTTCATACCTCTGTGGTGTTGTCTGCGGTGTTGTCTGCGGTGTCATGACACCGGTGTTGGCAACACCGTCGGTAACACCAGTAGCGATTTTTGCAAACAGGGCTGTGGAACTTTCAGTTTCAACTTCCTCATCATCCTCATCGTCACTCATGGATACCCAGTGATTTTTCAGACCATACTTCCTCAAAGTATTGGCACACTCATTAGCATAGTGACCCCAACCCGAACAAGCTCGACATTGGATGGTATCGAGATGTTTGGGATCATTCCATCCATGATCTGAAGATGTCTTCTTAGGCTGACGTTTGGACTGAGAGGATGATCCAGTTGGCTTCCATTGGGATCGATCATTGGACCGATTGAATGGTTCCTTCCCTTTCGAACGAGGTTTCTCCTTGTTGAATTTTCTCACCATGGTGTTGAATTTCTTCGTCAACATGGCTACATTCTGCCCCTCGGTGACTTCCTCCAATGGTTCATCATCTTCTCCAGATTCTTCATTGTCTTGAGCTTGCAAGGCTATGGTTTTAGGCTTGTAGCCCGCTTCCATTTGGCTTTGAAGGTTGAGCTCAAAAGTTTGAAGAATGCTTTGAAGTGTATCAAAGTCCATTATTGAAAGATTATGGACTTCCTCAATGGCGGATACCTTGATGTTGAACCTTGGTGGCAGCGTTCGAATGGCCTTAGACACGAGTTGCTTGCGTCCAATTGGTTCTTCAAGCATTTGGGCTTGATTCGAGATGTCCCGGAGCCTCTCAAAGTAGGTTCCAATGTCTTCATTGTCCTCCATGCGCATATTCTCGAACTTGGACATAATCAGCCGCAACCGAGCCTCACGAACACACTTTGCACCTTCAAAATGCTTCTGGAGAGTATCCCAAGCATCCTTGGCATGGGCAGCATTTTGGATCAATCGAAATACCTTGTAGTCCACCGTTTCGAAGATGACATTGATGGCCTTTTCATTGAAGTTGGCATTGTGGATCTCATCGATTGTCCACTCGGTTTGGGGTTTGAGAACCATTTCACCATGGACTTCCTTCATAGGAGCGCTGTAACCCTCCAAAACGGCAGTCCAAGCACGTGCATCTATGGACTTAATCTTCGATCGAACACGAATCTTCCAATAGGCATAGTTGGAGCCATCCAAAATTGGAAGGCGTCCAAAGTTTGGATTGCAATAGTCCGCGTCCTGCATGGCTAGATCCACCACTTAGTATGTCAAGTGATGGCTTTGATACCACGTGAAAGTCCTACGTGGATCTGCAAAAACAAAAACAAAGTTGTCCCAATCAAAGTACACGGTGTTGTCGGCGGTGTCGACAACACCAGCGTAAAACACAGCGGAAAAATAGATCGAATTGAAAGTTGCAGAACACAAACGATATATCCACGAGTATACAAATACTCGTGGAATGCCTTCAGGGCGAAAACTCCTTTATTGAATATGTGTATGTATACAAAGGAGAATGAAAGATCTCTAAAAGAGATTCTTTCGAACAATCGACTCAATACGTCCTATGAGATGTATGTGAAACCTAGGGACGTATACAAACTATCTCAGTTGAACACTCCGAAGAACACCTATACTAAAAGTCAAGAGTATGCAAACTCTATGACACACAAGAAAAACGATGTTGCCTACGGTGTGAACAACACAACTCTTGACACCAGTGTACTGCCTATACTAGACTGCTTAAGCTCTCGATTCTGTGTCACTTTGATCTTCAGCAGCTTCATCTATTTATAGACCTTGAAGTACACTTGGTGTAGACTCCACTTCCCATGATCTTGGAGTGCTCCATGATCTCCATGACTCCATAACTCACGTGCAACATGGGAGTGGACTTGTTCTTGACATCTTCAACCTTGACTTCTTCAACTCAATCTTCTAGATCTCTTGATTTGATATTCCTCACGTTTTTCTCAACTGCACGTTGCTTCTCTTTAAGTGGAACGTGTTTGATCTTCATGAATCTCCTTAAATCCTATCACAAAGAGAACACACAACAAACTTCCTAAAACTTAGGAAGATTTGTTAGTCAAGTTTGAGATTCAAATTATTCAACACGTGATTTAACAAGTCAAATCTTTAAGTGAGAGAATCAAATCCTTTTCCAAATCTTATCAATTAAATCTTATCCAATTAAAATCAAATTTGAATTTAGGATAATATGAAAAAGGAAAATTAATATTGTTGGAAAATCCAACATTAACAACGGAGAAGATGGCGGCGACTTCGGAGACTTTGAGGTCGGTGTAGAGAGTGTAGCCGACGAGGGAGGTGCAGGTGTTGGAGTCTGAGCAGGGCTCTATGGTGGATTTCGCGGTGGCGATTGGGAGGAACGCGCCGAGGAGAGAGAATAGGATAACGCAGGTGGCGCGGCGACGGAGGAGGAGCCCCTCCATTGTTGCCGGTAGTGTAGAATTCAGTAGCTCGAGGAGATCAAGGAAAAGATCAGTAACGGAATCTAGGTTGCCATTAATAGGTGCTGCAGATAACTGTGTAGGAGAGAGAGAATGGTAGAGAGAGAAAGCTCTGAGAGGCGCCGGTGAGGACAGAAGTTGTCTGAATGAAAGTGTAACTCAGCGTCGGCGAGTGTGTGTGTGTGTGTGTGTGTGTGAGAGAGAGAGAGAGAGAGAGAGAGGGAGGGAGAGTTGCCATACTTGCATGCTTTGACTAATTTGCCACTTCATCATCATATTCATTTTATTTTTTCTCATAATCATAAAATTGAACCTTTATATTAAAACTTTGATGCATTATTGGGTGATCGTGTCTCAAATAATCTAAATTTATATATTTTATTAGAGCTTTGTTTTATTGGTAAATGTTTGTCGTTTTAAAAAAATTATTAAAACCAATATATATCATGTCAAGTTGAAATATATATTGTGGAAATTTCACTAAACAAATAATGTGGTTCAATATTTTAATATGAACTAGCACATTAGCCTTCAAATATATCAGATTTTAAAAAATATATGGTTAAAAAAAATTACACTGAATTAGTAAAATAAAATAAAAAAAACTCTAAATATAATTTTATGTAAATTAATATTAACAATTATTAAATTGTCATGCATTTTTTTACCAGACTAGACTTTTAAGATTAATGTAAGAAATAAATTACTTTTAGTATCATTGTGATGTGTTGATATTGTTAAAGTTAAGTTCATCATCCTTTAAGCAAAAAGAGTAATTAAAATCAAACATCGGATTTTGTTTTATTAAATGAGACAAAAAATAAACAAGATTAATTAATAAACTTGAACGAGAAAATTAATACAGTACTACTTTAACATGATATATGTCTTCAATGGTTATTCTTTCAATATATACAAAATATTTCATTGTTGAATTACTATGGTACGTACTCCTTCAGACAGTGTTCATTATCTTAATAGTCCTTTTAAATTATGCATTTCAATCAACAAACTTCATTTTATATATAAAATATTCAAGAGTTTTCCAGTTTATTTTTGACATTTGATAGATAAAAATTAATTCAGTGATATACACTTATTTTATCTTATAAAATTAACACAAAACACAAAATTGATATGGAAGGCTATTTTGGTACTTTCGATCACAAATGGAGTCCATGAACTTATGGGCTTATTGGGTTAGAGGCCCACTTGTCACGCAACTTTGATTTGCAAATCGGTTTATGGCCCACATCTATTTGTCAACAACTGCTATAAGCCCACATGACTTTATTTGGAAAATTCTATACAATCACTCCTTTTCTTTTTTAGTTTTTACATCCAACATTATAATATTATTAGCTTTTAAGAAAGCAATTTCTGAAGTGGTTTTAATGTTATTTTTTGAAGGATATTTGATATCAATAGTGCAATGGTGTTGGAATAAATGTGGGAATTTATTAACTAAAATTAATCTGTTTATTCCTTCAATAAAATATTATCAATTATGTGACACCAAAGCATGCCCCGTATCACAAAATTGATTATTGGTGGTCAAATTAAAACCGAAGAAGGAAAAAGTTCAAGTTGACACTCTTCAACATTCAGGAAATACTCGATTGACTCCCTTTTAACTGCTTTTCGTGGTTTGGTGAGCATGTTTGATTCGATCTATATCGCATTGAAAGTTGATGGAGTTACGGTACGATGAAATTCTTTGATTTTTTTTCTTTCCAATTGAAGTATCTAATTTTTTCCTACTACTTACAAGACAATGGATAAAACCCAATTGAAGAGAAGAAATATGGGAAAATATGTGATTGAAGTTTGAAACATGCTAAAATGAATGAGTTTGATTAATATGAATGTTTTCACATGTATTAACTAACAAAATATTTATTAATCTCATTAAGCTATTTTGAACCATACCCAAATAAATTTTGCCATTAGTTACAAACTTATGGCAATTAAGGCCCATTAAAACTTTGATGCATTATTGGGTGATCGTGTCTCAAATAATCTAAATTTATATATTTTATTAGAGCTTTGTTTTATTGGTACAATGTTTGTCGTTTTAAAAAAATTATTTAAACTAATATGAATTTATATCATAGGTATGTCAAGTTAAAGTATATATTGTGGACATTTCACTAAACAAATAATGTGGTTCAATATTTTAATATGAATAGCACATTAGCCTTCAAATACATCAGATTTTAAAAAATATATGGTTAAAAAAATTACACTGAATTATTAAAATAAAATAAAAAACTCTAAATATAATTTATGTAAATTAATATTAACATTATTGTTAAATTGTCATGCATTTTTTTTACCAAACTAGACTTTTAAGATTAATGTAAGAAATAAATTACTTTTAGTATCATTGTGATGTGTTGATATTGTTAAAGTTAAGTTCATCATCTCTTAAGAAAAAGAGTAATTAAAATCAAACATCGGATTTTGTTTTATTCGTAACGCCCCGTTTCTTAAAAGCATAATGTGAAGTACAACTTAGCAAAACAAGAATGTGACACGTGTGCAGACCCGTGTAGAGCCTGCTGATCATGGAACCGGGTTCAGATCGAAGAGAACCGGAAGATTCGAGGGTGAACCGGACATTTCAAGATCTCTGTGCTGCATGGACCGCTGGGGAATAAGTTAGGGTTTACTGCACGGAGTTAGATTTTGTAACTACAATTAGTTGTTTGTTAGAGTTAGTTTCTCTCAATTGATTGAGGGCTTTTAACCTCTATATAAGCATGCATAATGTGGTCAAGATAGATATAATTTTCATTCAGTAGATCTCTAGATATTATTGCTCAAGTGTGAGAGTAGTGCGAATTAGGGTTCTTGAGTGAAAGAGTGCATTGTACTTGTAATTTCTCGCTTGATTCTTAGTGGATTGATCTCGTTCTTGTTGCAGTGGATGTAGGCTCAAGTGGTAGAGTCGAACCACTTAAATCTTGGTGTTGTTTCGTTCAATTTTACGTTTTGTTCGATCATTATCAAAGGGGCGCAGTTTAGGGTTTTCTGGGCAGAAAAGCTTTGCATAGAATCTTGGGGATCTTGCTGTGAATTGGGTTGATCTCGTATACGATACTAACAAGTGGCGCCGTCTGTGGGAAAGGAAGCGACGACGAGATGACCGGAATGAAGCTTGACATAGAGAAATTCTCAGGCACTGAAGACTTCAACCTATGGAAGGTGAAAATGGAAGCATTGCTGGTTTAGAATGGCTGGGAAGGAGCCTTGCTCGAAGGTGGTGTTGGATCTTCATCATCTGAAGGAGCTTATAAAAGACTCGAGATAGCCAAGAAAGCAAGAAGTGCCATAATCTTATGCCTAAGCGGGACAGCTCTCAGAGAAGTGTGCAAAGAAAACACAGCACACTCAATGTGGAAGAAACTGGATTCTCTCTATATGACCAAGACACTAGCAAATCAGCTGTACTTGAAACAAAAACTAATCTCCTTCAAGATTCAAGATGAAAAGAAGATCCTGGAGAAGATAAGCGAGTTCAACAAAATTGTTGATGACCTGGAGAACATAGATGAGCAACAGAAGGATGAGGACAAAGCTCTACTACTTTTAAATTCGTTGCCAAAATCTTTGGAACATTTCAGAGATACCCTCATTTATGGGAGAACCACACCGCTTACTTTGGAGGAAGTTCAGATGTCAATAAGAACGAAGATGATCTCAGACCCTTCTGAATCCAAGGGTCAATCTCAAGGGGAAGGCTTAAGTGTAAAGTTCAAAGGGAACAAGAAGTATAACTCCAAAAAAGATAAGAACCAAAAGAAAGGGGCTCAGCAAGATCAAAAGGGGAAACAAGAGCAAACTGAAACAAGGAAATGCTATGAGTGCCACAAACCTGGTCACTTGAAGAAGAATTGTCCAGAACGCAAGAAGACATAAGCTAACAATCAACAGGCTGCAATAGCTGAGTATGGCTATGATAGTGCAGAGATGCTGTGTATTGTGAATTCTCATCTAAAGGCCGATTGGGTTCTTGATTCAGGATGCTCATTTCACATGTGCCCTATCAAAGAATGGTTCTATCAGCTCAAGATGGAACAAGGAGGCTTAGTACTTCTTGGAAATGATCAGTCATGTAGAGTATTAGGCACTGGAAGTGTGAAGCTAAAGCTACATGATGGAAGGATCAAGATTCTCTCAAATGTGAGGTATATCCCTGACCTTAAAAGAAACTTAATTTCTTTAGGTGTACTAACCAATGCAGGTTATGAGTTCAAGTCTCAAGGAGACCAGCTGCTAATTCTAAAAGGCTCAGAGGTGATTATCAAAGGAATCAAGACCAATGGCTTATATAGGGGTGAGTGCAAGAAAAATCACTCAGAGGTGATAATATCGGCTACCGACATGCCACGTTCGCGTACCCTGTCCTAAAACATTTAAGCATATAGGGGTGAGTGCAAGAAAAATCACTCAGTGGGGTGGAAAAAAGGGCACACATAAGCACATCACTTTAAATCGTCAATTATTCACTGCACATAACATAGAAGATCAACATAACATTTCCTTGGGTCTTTAAGCCCGACATGAATTTGGAGTTTTTAAATCCAACATAAATGGACCATAATTGAAACCCTCTGGTAGCTAGTTCGCCATGAAATCTGGAGTCTTTAAGTCCAGCGTGAAAGGGCCATATTTGAAACCCTTCAGGTATTTAACCCGCCGTGAATTGGAATTCCACCATGAACATTAACATTACATATATCACATTAAATTGGAAATAAACGCTGAAGGTCAACGTTCAAATCCCATAAGAGCATCATAATCACTTTGATCACACATTACATAGTCATATTTAGTCAAGCACGTTCACATTAATATAAAGCAGGAAACAACAAGAATTTACCCCCACATTCGAATACTACAATTCTCGT
This sequence comes from Scutellaria baicalensis, assembly GCA_005771605.1. NCBI lineage: Eukaryota > Viridiplantae > Streptophyta > Magnoliopsida > Lamiales > Lamiaceae > Scutellaria > Scutellaria baicalensis. The sequence goes on along the minus strand of CM016725.1, from coordinate 24,334,907 downwards.
CCCAAAAGCTTCCGTTTGGCATGCTTTCCTATTCCTGTCCTTTGTTCGAATCTCCTACAAATTTTAGGAGTCGTCTTAGTCTCTATCTTAAAGGGAAAATTTCATTTTTGGTCCTGTCCAAGAGGCCTCATCCGATTTTGGTCCTGTACATTTTTCGATTTTCAATTTGTCCTGTTATCCCTGAAATCGTCCAATTTCAGTCCAAAATCGCCGGATTTCTCAATTTCGCGGCCAACTTCCGGCGAGTGATTTGCACTCGCCCCCAATTTCAGATTGGCGCTGAGTTGTTGGACATGTGGCCATATTCGGCTGATGTGGAAATATATCTATTAAAGAAACAGTTGCCACGTCATTATTTAAAATAAAAAAAATAAAATAATTATAAAAAACCACAAATTGGAAAAATAGAAAATTTCAAAAAAAATAAAAATAAAACTTAAGAATCCAAAATGGTCAAAAACGGGAAACAAACCAAAGTTTGAAGAATCCTAAATTTGAGAAAACCCTAATCTGCAAAATCCCCAAATCTGAAGAAGAACAATCCCTAACTACACCCAAAAATTTCGAACCCCCCTCTCAAAATCCTACACCGAAGCTGAAAGTTGAACCCCCTCTCAAAATCCTACACCGAAGCTGAAATCTGAACCCCCTCTCAAAATCCTTCATTTCAGGAAGAAAAGTGGAGCGATTTGGATGGTGTCTGAGCGCTGAGGAAGAAAATGGTGCTGCTGAGGAGTGTTTGCCAGAATGATAGTGTTAGACCAAACTATGGTGAGTTCTCTTTTATACCCTGAAAATGTTAAGATTTAAATATTGGTAGTTGAGCATCTTTATGTGTGTGGTCCATGATTGCTGTCAATTTTTTATGGTGTGTGTGGTCCACAATATAACTTTTTACTGTTAAATATTCCTTTCACAGATGCCAAAAATCAGCACTTGACTCTTGTTTTGCATTTTGGGGGTGAATTTGGGAATTTGCCTAGTGCACAGTATTTGGGTGGTGAAAGGATAATTCTTGATTATGTTAATCCGAAGTTTTTCACTCTTGATCATATTAAGACCTATTCTGCCATTAGGGGGGCTAATATTAATGGGGTTTTTAGGCATCACTGTATTGTGAACAAGGGCTTTAAGCTTATAATTGATGATGAAGACTTTAAACAATTGTTGATATCTCATTTGGAAAAGCAAGAAATGCACACCTACTTAGAGGAAATTAGGGAAGAAGAGCAAACTGAATATGAAGAAGTAGCAACTGAAAACCCTAATGAAGAAGAAGAATATGAATCTGTAGATGAAGAATTTTCTGAGGATAGGGATTTTGTGATTGGGGATGATGTAAATGATGAGAGTGGGGATGAGGTTTCTGTGAGTTTAGAAGAAGAACCAAATGTTAATGAATCTAATTCAAGTTCTTCTAGTGATGATGATGTGGTGAGTACCAGAAATGATGATTTTGATGAAGGCAGAATATCAGATGATGAATCCCTGAAAGAACAATACCCTGTTTTCAACCCCAAAACAGTCTTCAATCCCACCTTTTCTCTGAAAATGATCTTTTCCTTTAAAACTGAGTTTAAGAAGGCTGTTCAATCACATGCCATTAACACTAAAAGAGCCTTGAAATTTGTGAAAAATGACAAGATAAGAGTTTATGTGAATTGTGGTGGGAAACATTGTGAGTGGAAAATGAGATTATTGAAGTTGCATGATACAAAAACTTGGCAGTTGAGGGAATATAATTCAAAACACACTTGTGCTACAACTCAAAATGTGAAACTGATGAAATCTTCTTGGCTTGGTGAGAGGTTTCTTCAAAGATTTCAGAGTGATCCAAATAGGAAATTAAGTGGCTTTAGGATGGATGTAATCAAAGATATGAGGTGTAATGTGTCTAAGCAACAATGTCATAGGGCTAAACAGAAGGCTATGAGTCTAATACAGGGTAATCCAGAAGACCAATACACTAATTTGTGGTCATATGTTGATGAACTTAAGAAAAGCAATCCTGCATCAGGGTGAGGCTTTGGAAGACTATGTTGACAGGTATTATTATGTGGCCACTTACCTTAGGGTGTATGAGCCAGCTATAAGGGGAATAAGTTATGAAAAACTTTGGGGCCAGTCATTGTATATTCCTCCCTTGCCTCCAAACTTTGGAAAGAGGCCTAGAGGCAGACCAGTCATCTTGAGAAGAAGAGAACAAGATGAGGCAATGAGTGGAGGTAAAAGGAAGAAGACAGTGAAGGAAGTAAGGATGAAGAGACAGAAGGGAAAGACTAAACCACAGGAAGTGAGTAGGGTAACATGCCTTTTGTATCTCAGTTTTGATTTTTTCTCCTCTTACTAACCATTTTTTTGTGTGTGCTTTGTGTTAGGGCACTGGTGTTATGCATACCAACAGTAAAGACAAGGCAGAAGCTAGCACCAACACAGGACCAAAGGTAATGTACTTCAAATTTTCAATTAAGGTCATGTAGAGAGTGAATTAATTGTAATCATCAAACCACTTGCAGGGTAAAGGAAAGAGTGTAATGGAGGATGTGGACCATGATCTTGAGAATGAAGAGATTCACATTGTGAGTATATGATCCCACCAGTTTGTATATTCCATCAATAGGATTCAACTGATTATTTCAAATTGCATAGGTGAAACCACCTCCTGAAAATGTGTCTAATACTCAAGAATACCATGATGATGATGATGAAGAGCTATTGGTTGAACTCTTAGTGCAAGAGGATAGCATGAATCATTTTCCACCTAATCAGGGGCCATTAGGAATAGGGCCATCCATGTATGATCAGTTGAGGCAATGCAAAGAAAGTGGAACTTCTGGAACTGAGGCCTTTCAGTCTGAAGAGGTACTCCTTAATCTTGTAAAAATTCAATTAACTTGACATTTGCAGAAACTCAATTGGACTATCTAACATGTATATTGTATATTGGGGTCATACAGACTAGAGGCTCAAGTCAATATGCCCAAGAGGAAATAAACTTGACACAGATGAGTCAACCTCCAGAGGATTACCCAACTCAAGCTCCATCTCCATTTCCTCCAGCTATACCAGTTCCTTTTACTGTCCCAGCTCCATTTCCACCAACACACCCTAGAGTACAAATTAGAGCTCCAGCTCCATTTACTGGAGGACTCTTAACTGCACAATGGATCAAGGACTCTACAGTGCAACCTGAAAAGAATAAGAAATTGGTGGTGGAGGATGGCAAAAAATACTTGGATCTGTCAGTGGCAACTCCAAGTAAAAAGAAGAAGAAAGTTGTCTCAAATGATGGCAACTAAGTATAGTAGACTTGTTTTGCTTTTGTTAAGTATGTAGACTTGTTTAGCTTTTGGGAAGGTCTTTTTATGATATTGTGGTGCATTGATCAATATGATGTCCTGGATTGATTTGGCTTATCATGTCATTGATCATTATTTTGTATTTGTTGTGTATCCACTTGGATTATCATGACAATGAATGGGGAAGTTGTGCTTTTGTTAACTGTGCTTCATTTTTTTTAATTGGTTGATCATGATCTTATATGAATAATTTGCATAACTGCAGTCCAATTGCAAGATCAGGAAAATTGGTTGCCATAAAAAGGAACCAACTCAATACAAAATTCAGAAATTGCACTTCTACTAATCTACATAACATACTACATAATCTACCAACAAGAACCAAAAGAGATTCCATAATCCACCATGCCATAAACCTAACTATTACATAAATCAACTCAAGATTTCACCTGTCCAAAATCCACCAACAAATAACCAGAAAAAGTTGAATCATGAAAAATCGCTTCCACAATCTCTTAGATTTTTCCTTCAACTTCTTCCTCTCTTCTTTCAGCATTTTGTTAACCATCATCAAATTATTTATTTATTTTTTCATATCCTTCATTTCCATCTTCAGCTCTGTAATCTCTTCTTTCAACATTTTGTTACTTTCTTTCACTTCAACTTCATTCAAAGTTAATTTCTCGTACTCTTACTTCAATTTGTCATATGCTTCTCTCCATTTTCCATGTTCTTCATTGTCATCCCATACAAAAAAATCACACCCACCTTGCTTCTGTCAAAAGAGGAAAAAAAAAAAAGCTTATCACAGACTCAAACACCACTTCAAATGCTATGAAAAATCTCAAATAACAAACTTTAAACCAAATCAATTGGATGCACTTACGTTATATCTCAAACACCCCCAAAATTTTCTCCCTCGGCTTATCGCGGTTTTGGAAGTTCGGAGAACAGCGCGTCTGCCACATAAGCACTCGTATGCCGTTGACGTGGCTGAAACATCAGTCTTTTGTGGAGGATCGACGAATTGAGTTGGGAGGAATTAGGGTTCTTATGGAAATTGGGGATTGGAGATTTGGGGGTTCTTTTTTATTTTGCTCGTTCATTATAATGTTCTCTGCCTTTTTCATTTTGTTTTTGTGGTTTTTTATAATTATTTTATTATTTTTATTTTAAATAATGACGTGGCAACTGTTTCTTTAATAGATGTATTTCCATATCAGCCGAATATGGCCACATGTCTAACAACTCAGCGCCAATCTGAAATTGGGGGCGAGTGCAAATCACTCGCCGGAAGTTGGCCGCGAAATTGAGAAATCCGGCGATTTTGGACTGAAATTGGACGATTTCAGGGATAACAGGATAAAATTGAAAATCGGAAAATGTACAGAACCAAAATCGGATGAGGCCTCCTGGACAGGACCAAAAATGAAATTTTCCCCTATCTTAAATATCTATAAAAGATATACAATATTACGTTCTAAGATATGACAATAACAGAAAATTCTAGGACGAGGGTGTACTCGAATATCTAGGGTTTAAGGTAATCGTAACCCTAAACTAGGGTTTTTCCTACTTGAAGCTTAAAACGTCGTTTTCATCAATTGGAGATTAAAACTAACATTTATAACACGGTACAGTATAAAATATACTCATCGTTGAATTTTGGGGTCGAAATACAATTTTCGTGCAGGGAGTGAGCCGGCGACGGGTCCGTCACCGGCAGTGTTGGCAGGCGGCGGCGAACGGCAGCTGAGTGGCAGGGACGGTGAAGGGCCTCGACAGTTTGACGAAAGAAAAACGGGACACAACAATTGCAGGAAACAATAAATTTTACCCCTTGAAGTCCCATAAGCTTTTCTGTAAAATTCCCCCTTTCCCTTCTTTATGTTTGATGAATCGAACATTTGGGGAAGAAGGAGGATAATTCACTTGTACAGGTGCAAAGAAAAGCTACACGTGTGAAACAGCAAATAACCAAGTGTGATGACAAGGCTTCCTCAAAGAAATGGGCTGAATAATTTGGGCTCTAGTTTGGGCTATTTCATGATTTTAGTTGGGCCGAGAAAACTAATATTTGACTCCCACTTTGGGCCAAGTATTCGGCTACGACCTAATAATACACACACATATGTATATCTATATGAATTATGTACTTATTTTGGGTGTTACAAAATATTTCAGGATTTTAAAATTATTATTGGAATACAAATTTTAATTCTTATATGAAAACTCAATTTTCTTTTCATAGTGTACTTCTCAATTATTTTATTGATGTTAATGTATTTTTATTTCAATTAAAGACAATTAATATGTTTTAAATTAATATGTGATTGTCAAATATAACTATATCAACGACTCATGTCCAGAAAGTCTGAAAGTATGGTTTATTCCCATACAATTTGGGCCCAAATAGGTCATCCAATTTAAAAGTTGGCAAAATTTCTGAATTTACTATCCTAAATTGCAAATAATATGATTCGAAAATATCAAATAATATTCGAATAACTCGAAAAAATAGGGCTATTCGAAAATTATTTGATATTTTCGAATAACCAATAATTTATTCCCTATTTCTTCTAAGTTATTCGAACAATATTAAATTAAACTTTTGGTTATTCGAAAATTTATATCGAAGTTATTCTAAGTTCTTCTAAGTTAAATATTTTTCTTCTAACTTAAACAATATTGATTAAGTTCTTCTAACTTATTTGAACTTAAACAATATATCTAACTTAAACAATATTACGTTCTTCTAAGTTATTCGAAAATTTATATCGAATAATATATATGTTAAGTTATTCAATAATATATATGTTAAGTTATTCGAAAATATTAAATTAAACTTTTTAACAAGTCGAAAATATGTTAACAATCCTATTTAATATATAATTAAATGTAAATTACTAATTTATGAAATATTAAGATTGAAATTTAAGAGTATAGTGTTACTTACTTGAGAGTTCGAGAGAGATGATGTGCCAAACTATTGAGAGTTCGAGAGAGATGATGTGCCAAACTACTTCGACGAATTCAATTGTAAGCTTAGAGTAAATTAAATTTTGTTGAATGAATTCTCTTATAAAATTCGCATCTCTAAATATATGCGAATTTTATTGTAATACCCGTGAATGTAATATTTCACTATAGTATTTCACTCTAGTATTCGTACTCTGAATGTAATGTCAATTAATTTTGAAAAGTAAAATAAACACTATTTCATTCTGAAAAGTAAAATAAACGCTATTTCATTCTGAAAAGTAAAATAAGCAGTATTGTAATATCATTTCACTCTGTCAAAAGTAAAATTAAAGTCACATGCATGCAAAGAAAAAAATAGTAAGTTTGAATAAAATTGTAACAATGCAAAGAAAAAAAATAGTAAGTTTGAATAAAATTGTACCAATAATAGAGCAAAAATAAAAAATGGGAAAAAAAGAAAAATCTAAATCTAAAATAAATAAAATAACAAAAATAAATGAAAAACTAAAATTATACCATATAATTTTCGAATAACCCTAAAAAATAGGGTTATTCGAACAATAAGAGTAATTTTCAAATTAATAACCCTATTTTTTAGGGTTATTCGAAAATTATAAGATATACATTGAATTCATGTTCAATCATTGTCAATCATCCAATCATTGAATCAGTCAAAAATATGGTATTTTGGTATATTAAGTTATATTACATGACATTTTTATACAATAACTTATAATAAATGGTAAAATTTTCTCTTGTTATATAAAATATGGCATTTTGGTACATTTCCTCGTTAAATTAACCCATTGATAAATCAAGAGTAAAAGACATTGACTTGGAAGTTGTTTAGCCTTCCTAATAAAACTAAGTAAAAGACATTGACTTAGAAGTATAGTCTTCCAACTCAAACAATTAAACAATGTATAGCTAGCTGTAAAGTTTCTTATTTTGGTTCATTGCTTTGGATAAGGAAGGGTACTATAGTACAAAAATTATGATGGAACTTCTATGTTCGATTAGCTTCATCATTTAATAAATTTGTACATATTCAAGTAAAATGAAAAAAACAATTTGTTTATAGTATAATACTCCATGAAATAATGAATATAACATTAATTTGTATTAATATGAACTAGAATTAAAAAATGTATCTTTACTCATTTAAAAAATACAAATACAAAATAAAAATGTTTAAATTAAAATTAGAAAATTAAGATTAATATTTTAGTATTTTATTATTAAAATAAAAAATTGAAATCAAAATTAAAGTAATACTAATTTAGATTAAATTATTTAATTAAAATTTAAACTTATAATTTAAACAAATTTAAATACATTAATCAAATTTAGAATTTTAAGCCAAAAATAAGACAAACTAATTTAATATAAGTTAAATTAATTTCATTTCATTTTCAATTTTTTTAATTATGCTAAATATGTGTTTGAATTTTTTAAATAAACCAAGATCATTTAATTTTATTTAATTATAATACTAATTAGCTTTTTTTTTTAAATTATTTTTCATAGTGCATTTCTCAATTATTTTATTGATTTTAATGTATTTTTATTTCTTTTAAAGACAATTAATATGTTTTAAATTAATATGTGATTGTCACATATAACTATATCAACAAATCAGGCCCAGAAAATCTGAAAGTACAGTTCATTCCCATACAATTTGGGCCCAAATATGTCATCCAATTTAAAAGTTGGCAAAATTTCTGAATTTACTATCCTAAATTGCAAAGCCTCATATACAATTTGAGCCCAATTGAAAATCAAAATTTTAAAATCAACCCTAATCTCCACACCCCCTTCCTCCCGCTGACAGTCGTCCCTGCCGTTCCGCCGCCGCCTGCCAACACTGCCGGGGTCGGGCCAGTCACCGGCTCACTCCCTGCACGGCGCGGCCACTCACGGCGGCAGCCCCCACTCCAAACCCGCACATAGTCTTAGTAAACTTAGAAACAGAGACGTAGTCTTAGTAAAGGTGCAATGGAGTCAACACAACGTCAACGAAGCAACTTGGGAAGATGAAGAAGAAATTCTGGTGAGATACCCAAGTTTACCATACATTGGTACGTTTTAAATTTCGAGGACGAAATTTCTTTTAGGGGAAATGATGTAACACCCAAAATAAGTACATAATTCATATATATATACATATGTGTGTATTATTAGGTGGTAGCCCAATACTTGGCCCAAAGTGGCAACTAAAATCATGAAATAGCCCAAACTAGAGCCCAAATTATTCAGCCCATTTCTTTGAGGAAGCCTTGTCAGCACACTTGGTTATTTGTTGCTTCACACGTGTAGTTTTTCTTTGCACCTGTACAAGTGAATTATCCTCATTCTTCCCCAAATTTTCATTCATCAAACACAAAGAAGGGAAAGGGGGAATTTTACAGAAAAGCTTGTGGGACTTCAAGGGGTAAAATTTATTGTTTCCTGCAATTGTTGTGTCCTGTTTTTCTTTTGTCAAACTGTCGCGGCCCTCCGCCGTCCCTGCCGCTAGTTTGGGCTATTTCATGATTTTAGTTGGGCCGAGAAACTAATATTTGGCTCCCACTTTGGGCCAAGTATTGGGCTACCACCTAATAATACACACACATATGTATATCTATATGAATTATGTACTTATTTTGGGTGTTACAAAATATTTCAGGATTTTAAAATTATTATTGGAATACAAATTTTAATTCTTATATGAAAACTCAATTTTCTTTTCATAGTGTATTTCTCAATTATTTTATTGATTTTAATGTATTTTTATTTCTTTTAAAGACAATTAATATGTTTTAAATTAATATGTGATTGTCACATATAACTATATCAACAAATCAGGCCCAGAAAATCTGAAAGTACAGTTCATTCCCATACAATTTGGGCCCAAATATGTCATCCAATTTAAAAGTTGGCAAAATTTCTGAATTTACTATCCTAAATTGCAAAGCCTCATATACAATTTGAGCCCAATTGAACCATTCATGTTGAAATTTGACAAAATTTCTAACTTTTCAAAGTATTATATTGTCGTAAATTGACAACCAGAAAAGTTACTATTCAAATCCATGGTGTATAACAAATTCATGTGTGGTTGTTTGAATTATTCATTTTCTAATTGATTTGAATATCATTAAAACTATTTATTGAATAATTTGAACATATAAATATCTATTGATTTGAAAATTCTTAAATTTCAAATCATTGAACTCCATGTACTTGATAACTCAATTTTATTTCCAGCTAAGGATGATAGATAAGTTTGTGGTGCTCACAGCTTCAAAATTTATAAATCAACAATAAAAACAAATTGACTTGGAAGTTATGAAGTCTTGCGTATCAAACAAATTAAAAGACATTGACTGGAATTAAGTATAGTCTTCCCACTCAAACAAAATAGCTGTAAAGTTTCTAATTATTTTGGCTCAATGCATTATTGGGAAAGGAAAGGCACTATATATATGGGTACAACAAGTATGATGGAACTTCTTGGTTCGATTTAATGCATATTATATTGATTTTCTAAGTATATAATTTGTTCCAATTTGATTGTAAAAAAAGGTGGGAATTATGTATTTTAAAGCTATAAAATTGGTACTAAATTAATGTACTCGAACATTTTTGTTCGATTAAAGTTTTTAGCATGTTTATATGTTTTGTCGTACGTGCTATACTAATGCTAGTACGGAAGGTGAAATATTGTGGTACGAACTGCATTAATAATGATATACGGAGTGTACTATATTGGCACGAGCTGATACAGAGTGAAATAAGTTGGTACGACTTGATATGGGGTGAAATATGATAGTACAAAATATTACTAGGTCAAGTTCATTAAAGATATAATGATCCAGAAGAATGTTCTCTTAGCTAAAAATTAATAACAATTTCAAACTTTTGGTTGAAAAACAGTGTTTCTTTTTATAGTTGGTTAATTATAATTGCATCCCATATTTTTCAGCTACATGGAAATACTTTTATAATATTATGTGTATAAATGGCATAATATATTATTTCTGTCGAAATTATAAGTAATCGCAAGTATTACATATATTGTTAATTAATTAGGGCCTCAAGTTTATTTTACACCTATTATTCAAGAATTAGCAAGAGTTTATCGTCTTTCAAGCTTGCACTAAATTATCATTACTCATTTAAGGTCTCAAACTAAAATTGGAAGAAAAATTATTAGTTTATTATTCAATTGACTTATTAAATGAAAAAACGAATCAGAGTATATATCTTCTTCACCTTTACATTTTGAAGTGTATATATATAATAGCATCATTCCATTCAATGGACTACACCACTAATAGCCATATATAGCATACACACAGCAAGTTGAAAGATTATTATAATGATTGTATTAATGGAATATTCTCTCTTTTCTTTTGCTATTCATCTGCTCTTCATCATATTTACACTCACTACTTCTTCTTCCCAGTCTTTTTCCGATTTGAGCACCGATGAATCTGCATTACTTGCCTTCAAAAGGGTTATCTCAACTTGAACATGTGCGTATGAGTAATAACTCCTTCTGGGGTAGAATCCCTCCTACTCTCTTCAACATCTCATCTTTGATAGAAATAAATGTGAGATACAATAAGCTAAGAGGAAAGCTTCCAGATGAGATATGTTATAATACTCCAAGACTTAGAGCTCTGTATCTGTCGGGGAATAATAAACTAGAGGGCGAAATTCCGACAAATATCGGAAAATGCAGAGAGATGGAGGACCTGCGCTTGGCACTCAACAAATTCAGCGGAGAAATACCAAATGAAATTTGGAGTTTGAGTAAGCTTAGGATTTTATCTCTATCCTCAAACCACTTCACAGGTATGTCAGATTTCACTCATCATCAACATTTAATTAAATCCATTCATTAAATATGGATTTTAAATTTAATCATAAGGAAATAGATATATGCGAATATGGTTGCATGCTAATTATTTGTTGGTTTGATTAAACAGGACAAATTACATCTTCTGTTTTCCCAAGTTTAAGTATCATCAATCTTCCAGAGCTTGAGGAGTTGTCTCTTGATCAGAACAAGTTGACAGGTATTTATATACGTAATGTTTATCCTCCCTGAAAATAGTGTATATAATAAGAAAGATTATTAACAGGTAGGATCTCTAGTGATATTTGCAACAAAATGCCAAACATCAAAGTGCTTTATCTTTGGGAGAACAAATTAGAGGGGGAAATTCCAGCAAATATAGGGAAATGCAGTGAGCTTGAAGACCTTGAATTATCTTTCAACAATTTGAGTGGAAGCATCCCAACTGAAGTTGGAAGTTTGAGCAAACTGAGGGAATTATATCTTGGCGGAAATCAATTCAATGGTATACATAAAAAGTTTTGATCAGGCAGCATGTATCATTGCTTCAATATATATTTATCAATTTATCAAATTAAACTATATATATTCTTAATTATTTATTGGACTTCTAATCAAGAATTTACAACATTATTGTCAAACAAAGTTCATTATTGAAATTCATTGTTTGGATACTTGCTTTATTTTTCTTGTGATATTTGGATGCATTACAATTTCAGGAGGAGTTCCTGCAGAATTAGGAAAACTTTCACATTTACAGACATTAAGCATCCCAGAGGCCTCTCTAACTGGTAAGAATCTAATCCTATAGATTCTATTCTTTTCAAAACAATGCATTAATTTTATAATCACTATATATTACCGAATAAACTAATGCAAAACTTTCCTTATAACCTCCTCAATTCCCAATCTCATCTATTGAACCACTAAAAAAAAAATGTTTTTCTACCCTCTAAGTTTGGCTTGTTAGATTGTTGATTCTCTACCTTTCACCTTTTGATTTTTAGTCCTCTAATAATATATCAGATTTATTATATAAAATGAGAGAACTAAAATTTTATAACAAATAAAATTAATTCACAGGTATACATAAAAAGTTGGAAGTTTGACCATTAATTCACAGGTATACATAAAAAGTTGGAAGTCTGGCAATAAATATAATCATTAGAAATTTAACTGAAGTTGGAAGTTTGAGCAAACTGAGGGAATTATATCTCGACCAAAATCAATTCACAGGTATACATAAAAAGTTTTGATGAGGCAGCATGTATCATTGCTTCAATATATATTAGTTTTTCATTTCGTGCATGTATTTATCAAATCAAACTACTACAATATAATTGTCAAACAAAGTTCATTATTGAAATTCATTTGTTTGGATATTTATTTTATTTTTCATGTGATATTTGGATGCATTACAATTTCAGGACGAGTTCCTGCAGAATTAGGAAAACTTTCACATTTACAGATATTACACATCCTATAGATTCTATTCTTTTCAAACAATGCATTAATTTTATGATCACTATATATTACTGAATAAACTAATGCAAAACTTTCCTTATAACCTCCTCATGAATTCCCAATCTCATCTATTGAACCACTAAAAAAAATGTTTTTTTACCCTCTAAGTTTGGCTCGTTTGATTGTTGATTCTCTATTTTTCACCTTTTGATTTTTAGTCCTCTAATATATCTCATTTATTATATAAAATGAGAGAACTAAAATTTTATAACAAATAAAATTAATGAGAAAAATCAAAATTTAAGTGCATTCAAAATTTTATATTTTAAGTATAAAAAGGCATGATATCAAATTTAACTATATATAGTAAAATAATATGTAAATAAATATAATCATTAGAAATTTTAAAAAAAAATCATGCATATTATGAATTAGAATATTTTATGCATATATTGACTTTACAAAACTAGTCAATCGATTATAATATTTTCAATATATACATACATAAATAGTTTTATATCGATTCTAATATTGATATTATGACCCCATATTATTTACAATATATATCATGGAAAAGATCAATATCATTTCTTAAATCATTTACAAAGCAATGATTGGATTTAATTTTGTCCAAATAGTACTTTGATGATTTGATCAGTTTTTATATAAAAGCTAGCATTACATTAATGTATGTTGTTAAGTGTATACTACTACTATTATGAAATGCATTTTAAAAGCTGAAAATTATTAAAAGTGTACGTTACTTCTCATAATATAGTCTATTTTCTATGTGATTTTCAGGTTCCATCCCATATTTTCTATTCAATATATCAAGTTTGAAGATATTAGATCTTTCATTTAATGATCTATCAGGTAGACTTTCTTCAAATATTGGGCTTTCAATTTTCAATCTTGAAAAGCTTTTTTTGCAAAGTAACAGACTCAGTGGGCCAATTTCAAGCTCTATCAACAATGCTTCTAAACTAACTCAATTGAGCTTGGAGATGAACGCATTCAGTGGCATAATCCCTAGTTTTGGTAATTTAAGGCTCTTACAAGAACTTCGAATTTGGGGTAATAATTTGATTGGTAGTGAATCCCCAACCCAAGAATTGGGATTTCTCTCTTCATTAACTAGCTGTCAACAGTTGAGGAACTTGCAAATATCATTGAATCCACTTATAAGTGGCATTCTCCCAACTTCAATTGGTAATTTTTCCCCTTCTCTTCAAGAATTCTATGCGAAGGGATGCAACATTCAAGGAATTATTCCTTCAGAAATTGGAAACTTGAGCAATTTTATAGACATCGATTTCAATGAAAATCAAATTAGGGGCTTCATCCCCACAAGGATAGGACAATTAAGGCAAGTGCAGAGACTATATCTTAATGGTAATCAATTACAAGGCTCTATCCCTAATGAAGTTTGTCAGATGAGTAATTTGGGAGATTTGGATTTGGGAGAAAACATGATAATAGGTCCAATTCCTGAATGCATTGGTGAACTAAAATCTCTAAGAGGCATCTGGTTAAGCTCTAACAAGTTGCAATCCACCATACCTCCCAGCTTTTGGAATCTTACAGATCTCTTGATTGTAAACTTGTCGTCAAATTCTTTGAGTGGACAACTTTCATCTCAAATCTCAAATTTCAAGGCAATATATCAGATAGATTTGTCAAATAATCACTTTTTTGGAGAGATTCCAAGCTTAATTTCAAGTTGCCAATCACTAGAAGTACTAAACTTGTCAAATAATCAATTTGGAGGATATATCCCTCCCTCATTGGGAAATACCAAAGGCCTGATTGACTTGGACTTATCTAACAACAATCTTTCTGGAAAGATACCAAAGTCTTTGGAAAACCTCAAATATCTTGAATATTTTAATGTGTCTTACAACAAATTAGAAGGAGAGATTCCAAATGGGGGTCGTTTTGTTAACTTCACTGCTCAATCGTTTGTTGCCAACACTGCATTATGTGGTGCAGAGAAATTTGAAGTGTCACCTTGCTCAGAAACTCATAAAAGTTCAGGATCAAAAAGTGTTCTCCATTTAATAAAGTATATTTTGCCATCCTTCATTTCAGTTATTGTTCTAGTGATTGTCATACTCATGCTCGTAAGAAAACGTAAGCAGAAGAAAACACCGTCATCATTTGAAGCTACTTCACTAGCCATTCAATGGAGAAGGATTTCATATAGAGAACTTCAACAAGGAACAAGTTTTTTTAGTGAAACCAACCTACTTGGAAACGGAAGCTATGGGTCTGTATTCAAAGCAATACTTTCCGACGGGCTAACTGTTGCAGTTAAAGTGTTCAACTTACAGTTAGAAGGAGCTGCCAGAAGCTTTGATACTGAAAGTGAAATACTGAGCTCCATTCGCCATCGCAACTTAGTCCCCATAATTGGTTGTTGTACTAATATTGAGTTCAAAGCCTTGATTCTTAAATACATGCCAAATGGAAACTTGGAGAAATGGCTATACTCTCACAGTTCAAGTTTGGATTTGGTGCAAAGATTGAAAATAACAATAGATGTTGCATCAGCGTTGGAATATCTTCATCATGGTTATACATTCCCTGTTGTTCACTGCGATATAAAGCCAAGCAATATCTTGCTCGATGAAGATATGATTGCGCATGTTGCTGATTTTGGCATTTCCAAACTTTTTGATGAAGGAGAGATTATGATCCATACCCAAACCTTGGCGACTATAGGTTATGCGGCACCAGGTATTGTACATGAATGTCTTAAATTGTAGTTTCTTTATATTATCTATTTCTTATATTCTCAAAATTGCAATGTATATACCAGAGTATGGATCGGAAGGGAAAGTGTCCATAAATGGTGATGTATACAGTTTTGGAATATTGTTGTTGGAGATGTTTGCAGGAAAGAAACCAACAGATGACATGTTTAGTGAGGAAAAAGGCTTAAAAGAGTGGGTGAGTGAAGCATTACAAGAAAATGCAATAAGTGAAGTTGTTGCCCCAGGTTTACTAAGGAGAGAAGATCGATATTCATCTATGCATGAACAATGTGTCTCGTCCATCTTTGAGTTGGCTATGAAATGTTTGGTCATTTCACCTACTGAAAGAGTGAACATGATAGAAGCAACAACCACTTTGCATAAGATCAAAGCAACAATTGTAGCCAGCACAAGAAGGCGTCAACATTATGTGTAGCCACACAAATAAACATAGTACGTACGTATGTACTGTTTCAATTTTCCATTGCAAAACTATTAGTTTCTATGACATTAAATTTCTAAACCTTGGTGTTAATTTTTGTTTTGTTGCTAATATTTTCTGCACAAAGTTGAAAGCTATATCAAATTCATGCATAAATAAACACACATAGGATAGATGTGATAGTAGATTAATATCATAATTAAGCAAAGATGATTTTTCATAATCCAAAAGGCTAATCAATATTATAGTGGTCCAAAGACACATATATATGAGAGAATTAAGCACATAGCCCTTATTACAAATTTTAACCTAGTATAATATAGTAGGATTATTACACTTAGGATTATTACACTCAACACTGCCTTCTCTCCTCAAAGCATAGTCACAAACTCACCATATCTGACCTGGAATTTCATACGTCATACGCAACCTCATGTTCCAGCAGAGGATCGGTCGCAAGCACCCTACTGCCTCATCCTGTGTCCGATCTCCTCTTGTTGAGTTTAACCATAGTTGCACCCTCGAAAAGAAATGAAACAAGACAATTCTTAGGGAGGTCCACTGAGAATTTGTGAAGAATCTCCCTGGTACTACCACTCAAAGTCCCGAAAAGGGATCCATTCCCATCCATAACAATAAAGCTAAACTTGTCGTCACATTCAAAAAGTTCATTAAGTGCCTCAGTGTGGAACTTGTTGTCACACAGATAAAGCGATCCATTTATAGGCCTAAACGGCTCAAAATCGATTGTCACCTTCTTTTCCCTGCCTTCCTCTGTCACAATGGTTCCAGTGTAAAGTAAAAGTCCATTTGGAGGAACCTTGTTGTACAGTTTCATTGCTGAGCAGACGTAATTGCACCAAGAACAGATTGCCGATTCACTCCGCTTTTGATATTAGAAGCAGTTCCATACTCATCTCCAAGCATTTTCGTGACACGAGAGACTTGATCGCAAGGAAGAGTATCCACGAATGGTGATGTATACAGTTTTGGAATATTGTTGTATATTGGAGATGTTAATTTACAGGGAATAAGCCAACAGATAATATATTCAATGCGGAATTGAACTTGAAGGCGTGGGTGAATTCGATAAGTGAAGTTGTTGGCCTTGGTTTGCTAGCAAGAGAAGATCAACATTTCTTAACAAAGGAGCATTGCATTGCATTGATCGATCTTTGATTTGGCAATGAAATGTTTAGCCATTTCACCCAATGCAAGAATCATCATCTCTGAAAATTAAAGCCACAGTTGCAAATGAAGGAACCATGATCAGAAGGCAATAATAATATGCAAATCCCAATATTATGTATTTCTTATTTTATGCATCTATATTGTAGTTCTCATTTTTCTGTAAAATATTATTTTTGATAAGTTTTATTTTCATTTGTTTTTTGTCCTTAAGATGTCAAAAGTTGAAGGCTTGTTATTGTATTTTGTAACACATAATTCAATAGACAAATTGCTAATACAACACATAGCACTCCGTGAGAGTATCTTAATAACAAATTAAGTATTCATTCACATGTTCTTCACACACACATATATATATAACAACATTTAATGTCATATAATTAATGTAGAGTAGCTTAATTTAAACTGATTATGAATCTATTTATAAGACATTTGAATATATTAATTCACTTAGCAGACTATGAATCTGCAAATTAAGGAAGAAGTCATCCTCTTTCTTTGCCTAATTCTTCAAATACGAAGTAGTATGAAATGCAATTATCACTAATGAAAATAACCAGCTAACTTCAATAATTAATGCACCATCAACTAAAAGTAGTTGTAAATTTCTCTCGTGAAATGCAGGAAAATTATATATTAATTTCAAAACAGACATATCATGTGTTTTGACACAAAAGGCTTATTTTCACACAATTAACCCAATAATCCCGCAACATCTCAAACAGAGAATAACATTTGTTAAATTTTGAAAAACTAAACACCAAGATGAAAATGATAATTGAAGTACCTGATAGGTCACCAACCGGAGCAATACTTCAAGCCTAATTAGAGTGTCATGTCATCGGATTTCCTCACTAGTTACATGACTACTTTCAGAAAAAGAAAGGGTGAAGAACTCTATTTATGCATATAGAGTATGATATTTGCAAAGATACTAATTAGAAGTAACCTTAGACTGTTCAGGATATAATATTGACGAACACCACAATAAATTTAGCTAACCATTCCAAAAAAGGAATGGAACAAAATTAATTACCATAATTTTGCTTTAATGGTTACTTGACTGATGATATAGATAAACTCTATTCATGAAGTTACTATTTCTTCAATGTTTAAACCCCATAAATGAAAGACTAAGACATCCTAATTGGCAAGGTTAAGTTCCTTATAAACTACATTAAAATTGCGACATAAATCTAGTTTAGCTCTCTCTAATAAATTCTTCAATATCTAACACAATTCATTTCTGGAAAGAAAGGCAAGAACTGATTTAAGACATTTCTGTTTTTCCATTATTTTGCTTGGCAAAGGTTGGCAATGAAAATTGAAAAATAAGTAGTACGTATCATACCAGGTTATAAAGCAAAGCTGGTGATCTCTGCCTCCTGGACACAAACAAGAATCTGAAAGTAAGTAAATGAGACATATTAAGAGAAGCATCACTGTTAGCTTAAGCATCACTATGAATTGGCTCACTTCGCATAGTATTCAACCTCCGATTTTCTTAACGGCGGGCAAATTGTTCGAGATAAGAGTCAATTTCCCTACAATCACCAAATCAGGTACATCGAGCACACCAAATAAACATCAATCCCAATAAAGAAAAACGCAGAAATGAGAGACGAAATGGGAACAAAAATACCTTTTGGAATAAATGACATCTGGCGAGCGCGGCGGAGCGACGGGGGATGATAGCGGGAGAGGTCGAAACTATGACATTTGGCGGGTAGCGGCGGCGGGAGCGGCGACAGTGATCGTGGCGAGCGGCAGCGGCAGCGGCTGCAGCAACTAGGGCGAGCGACGGGGGCAGCAACGCGGGCAAAGGATGGGGGAGGCTCGCGGGGGTGAGCGACAGCAGGAGCAGCGGCGGCGATAACAGCGACGGCAACGCGAGAGAGAGAGAGCAGTAGCGCCAGAGAGAAGTGCTAGAGTTTTTTTATTGAATTGACTGAAGTGGACATCTTTTTTTAATTTGGATTTCAACTACTGCATTTTGTTACTCTATTTTTTTAACTATTTTTTATGTTTAAGTATACTAGTAGTGTACATATACGTTGCACAGTGTGTCATATATTTAATTATTAAAAAAATATAATAACATATAAAATGTAATGATTATTATTTTAACAAAATATATTGATACTTTTTTAATTTGTATTAGTATAAAACTAGATATTTTAATTTTAAATTTATGTCATTATAAATAATTATATTCGAAAATATTAGAAATTTGAAATATATAAAGTACGGGAAGCCAAAATTTATCTTGTGAGAGCTGTTATTTGTGCAGTTAAAGCTCCTAATTGATCTTGATTTTGAAATTCAACTGCTTTTTTGTATATAGTCCTTTCAGATGGCCATTGATAGCTGTTGATTGTCATATTAATGCACGACCTGAAAATCCACGAAAGAGTATCAGATAATCACTAAAATTAAAAAAAATTAAAAAAATTAAAAAAAATCCTAGACTAAAATCAAAAGACAAATCTAGATATCAACTATCCTAACGTCTAGTCCCCGGCAACGGCGCCAAAAACTTGATCGATGGTCTATATCTAGCCTAAACCGCAAGTGTACGGTGTCAACTATAGATAGGGCGAGCAAGGTCGATCCCACAGAGACTATTATTAGAATTAATTGATTACCTAAATTATACCCCTAATTTTATCTAGATGACCGAATTGAGAGAATTTAATCTAATTAACCTATGTCTAGAAACAAATAAATGGAATTAAATATGGAACAAAAAAATATCAAGAAAATCAAGATTCAAACAAGGATCCTAAGCCAACGATTTCATTCTACTTCAATCAAGTTTACTAATATAGCAAAAATCAACCCCAAATCCAATTATTTTATGTGATCAGCAATCACGATTGTAGATTAACCTCTCTCTCGAGCAACTTAACCCGTGGATCGATTATTAATGTCTGTATCTCTACCTCGCAGTTAATAATCAACTCCTAAAAGCTCCTAAGATCGTATTCTCACCCCAATTATTTACCAATCTCTCGATCCAAGCAATTTAATTGAGTCATGCATTCCTAAATCTATAATCAGATATCATCTCTCGATCTCAATCCAATTAATTAGAGCATGCATAAATTTGGCCAGAACTCATACATGGAATAAGCACAAGGAAGCATGAATAAAATATCATGGATTAGAGGAAAGATTAAAACTAAATATTCAACAAGAAATCCATAGAACTACTCTCGTGTCCTAAGATCACGAGACCCCTAGCCAAAAATCATGTTCGTAAAGCAAAATAAATTACAAAACGACATGAACAAAACTAGAAATAAAATCAAAGAAAAGCTTATTGAATTTATGATTGTTGGTTGCTGCTCTTGACTCTTGAATCTTCAATTTCTTGCTTTCTTCCTTCCTCTCAAGATGTGGATGATTGTTTGATGTATATAGATCTTATTGTATCCTCCTCCAAATCTTCTCACAAGTCCTAATTTGTATCTAAGTAGATAAAAATCGGACTTGGAGCAAGTTGTATCAAAATAGGAGTCCAAATAGGCCTAAAAATCCGCAACTAAACCACCGACCCGGCCAAGTGACCCGGGTGGCCCAGACTCCCAGCTTTCAGCCTCGATTCGGCCCTCTTACGCTTATAATTGGGCTTTGACTTCTTCATAAAAGTTTTAGCCCTTCCGGTTAGCTATCCGATGCCACTAATTGCAGCCCAATATCAGTTTTGTACACCAAGTTATATCCAATTTACTCAAGGCCTGTCAAGACGAAAATCAGGACATGCATTCTTGCACGACTTTCAACTTCTTGTACTATGCTGCTCTCTTGAAGGCTGAATTGATGAAATCTTTCAACATGAAAGTTGTAGAACTCTCTCTTATATTTATAACAAGACAAGAAACATTGAATTTGGACTTCTAGAGCTCGAGATATGATGTTTCCTCCATAACTGCGCTTTATCGACTCCCTATCTCGACTCCAACTTGGCGTTAAATTCCATTGGACTTTCATTTTGTGCTAAAACCTATCAAATTCCTTTCAAATCAAGCACAAACATGAAATCTTAAAAAGATAATGAAATCTAAATAAAATCTCACTATTGCATGTTTTTCAACACAAAATGATATGAAATTAAGCCCCAAAATGCATCAAATAACGATGTTATCAAGCGTTGCACAAAAGGGTTGTCTATTAGATAAAATATTCCGCTGAAAGACAACGCTAAAAAAAGCGTTGCATAAAAGGGTTCTCTATTAGCTAAAAAGATACGCTGAAAGACAACGCTAAAAAAGCGTTGCATAAAAGAGTTGTCTATTATCTAAAAATATACGCTGAAAGACAACATTAAAAAAGCGTTGCATAAAAGGGTTGTATTTATAACACCCAACTCATATATATATATATATATATATATATATATATATATATATAACTAATGTATTAATTAGGCATACTCATGAAATGTTAATTTTTTTTTTCTTTCATTAAGCTAACTATAGATCTTATTAACCTAAGAGAAGCCCAAGGTTTAGCCCAAAGTGTTATGTCTTGTTTATCTCTATTTTGGCCGAAATACAAGCAAGTGTTAGCCCAGTGGGAAGCTCATTTTTTCGGCCCAAAAGAATGGATGGGACAAGCCCAATCTCTGATCCAAAAAAATTGAGGAAAAGCATAGTCACTCTTCTTCATCCTCACAACCTTACACGTGTGTTCTTCATTCTACAAGGGGCCGTTCACTTTGGTGGTCAGGATTGTTTAGTGTGGTTTAAAAAAGTGGGATTGCACTGTTCAATTAGGATTAAAAAAAGTTAATTTGAGTGTTTGATATGCAGTTGAGTAGGACTTGGGTGCCCCGGGGTACGGATCTTAGATCCGTGCCCCCAACCCGACCTGAATACACTATATATAATCAAAACCCTAATTTTTCATTTCATCTTCTTTCTCCTCTTCTTGCACCTTTTCTTTCTTCTTCTTCCTTGTTTTTTCTTCTTCTTCCACAACACCTCTTCTTCCTTCTTTTTTCTACTTTTTCTTCTTCTTCTTCTTCTTCTCCATTATTATTTTTTGTTCTTCTTCTTCCTTCTTCTTCTTCTCTATTGCGTTTTTTTTTTCGTTCTTCTTCTTCTTGTTTATTTCTCATCTCTGCTCCAACTTTGCTTCGCATCTCCACTTCGACTCCGATAAGGAAGCCTTCGATTCACTCTTTGTATTGACTAAGTTATGAAAGGATTTGGTTGGGACTGGCGGAAGAAGACATTCTGACAGAGAAAGGAGAACAAAAATGGAGAGGTTTGCGACGAAGTGAGGACTAATCGGAAAGGGAATTCTGGCCCCACATCTTCCGGGAAGGGCAGCAGCATTGCCCAGATTGATACTCTTGGAGACCAAACAATGAAAGGTGGCGCGGCGGCCAAGGACCGTTTTGGCGGAGTTGACCACCGACTGAATATAAGCCACCCCACACCGCTATGTAGAATAGTCCCACCAACACTACAATTCTTCCTTGTATTTCGATTTTATTAGTTCAATGCATGAAACTGTGGTATGATTATTGTGGGTGTTGTAAGTGACCTCTATAGGTATTGCATATTTGTTGTTCTATTGGTATTGTAAAAGAATCACTTTGTATTAAAAAAAAGATATTAAGATATTAATATTGTGTTGTGATTGTGGGTGTTGTAAGTTACCTCTATATGTATTGCATATTTGTTCTATTGATATTGTAAAAGAATCACTCTATATTCAAAAAAAGATATGCTAATGTATAACTATTGTGTTGTTATTTTGGGTGTTGTAAGTTACCTCTATAGGTATTGCATATTTGTTCTATTGGTATTGTAAAAGAATCATTCTGTATTCAAAAAAAGATATTCTAATGTATAAATATTGTGTTGTTATTGTGAGTGTTGCAAGTTCCCTCTACAGGTATTGCATATTAGTTCTATTGGTATTGTAAAAGAATCACTCTGTATTCAAAAAAAGATATTCTAATGTATAACTATTGAACAAAAAATCAATATTTTTATTGAGTAAGTTTGTAATACCTATAGAGTATACATGTAATACTTATAGAGTAAACACATGATACATATCATTGAATCTCAAGAAGTATAAGAGTAATACCTATAAGAATCTTAAGAAATATAAGTGTAATACCTATATGGTATACATATAATACCTATAGAGTAAACACATGATACCTATCATTGAATCTTAAGAAAAATAAGTGTAATACCTATAGTGTATACGCATAATACCTATAGAGTATACATGTAATACCCATCACTGAATCATTAACTATGGAATCAGGTGTGCGTTGGCGCACACCAGATTTGCTATGGGCTGCAGATATATAATGATATGTTATTGGCATTTCTGGAATTTATGTTCTATATGTATTCATAACTTACTTCTTCCAGGTTCCTTCTGGAGATTGGCACTGTGTATACTGTTCATGCAAATTTTGTGAAATGGCCTGTGAAAGTACCTCAACAACTGATGACGATGATCATGATTTATCATCTGAGTTATTAGCATGCCGTTTGTGTGAGGAAAAATGTAAGCTTTAGGCCTGATGCCTTCCAGTTGTCAAATAGTCCCAATAGTTTTAATCTCCATATTTATATTGTGAATTATGTATTTGTCACTGTCAAACTGATGGTCCATAATATCTACCTTCTTTTGCAGTTCACTTGCATTGCATCAACGAGAAGGTTGCTGAAGATCATCAAGATGAAAATCATTCTTTTTGTGGGAAAGAATGTTTAAAGGTTTTCTGCTTGCTTTCGAAATTCACTTACTCTTTTGATTCAGAGAATTCTCGCTTGCCTTGTCATAGTTCTGCTTAAAACGTAGTACATATCTAAGAATGCCAAAAAACTGTTTTATCTGCAATGCAGTTGTGTTACTGTATGCACCCAGTTCTGATGCTTAGTGGTCCCAACACAGCAAAAGTTCAGTGATGTTTGATTAGTAGAAAAGAAGGATAAAAGAGAAATGCAATAGCTCGATTGTCTTTTTCTAGAAATAACATTATGATACCACACCCCAAGTTTACATTTTTAGATCCGTCCCTACATAGGGTCATCAATATTTAATTGTTAACTACAAACTAGTATTCGCACCCGCACGATGTGCAATCTGTGATATAATGTTAGTAAATATTAATTATTTGATAATATAATATAAGTAATTTTAGTATATAAAAGACATTATAATATTTAATAACTAAGAAAATATAAATTTGCTAAGATAATTCAATTCACAACAATATATCGATATTATACACATCCAATTCACTAATCTATGATCAATACTAAAAACAAATGTATCAATCATGATCTTCAAATAAAAATTGGAATTTTAACATGCAAACTTTGTAAGTTTTTTAAAAACTTCTTTATACACAACGATTCTAGTTGAAACATTTTTTTTATCATCTGTGTTACAAACTAATATCATAAGTTACTTAAATTAAATATACTAAAAAAAACTAACACAATTATGAATTGAAAATCAAATTCAATTACTTAAATTAAATACATGTGTGTGAGTATGTATATATAGAAACAACAAACAATAAAATTATGTAGGAACTTAATGCAAGCATTGTCAATTATATATTTTCAACCTTTTATTTTAAAATAAATTGAATTATAAAAATATTTTTAATTCATATCGTTTCACATCGAAGATGACGGATAATTATTTCATTATAAGTATCACATAAGTTAATTGATATAGATCGACATTAATAATTACAATTAAGCTCAACACAAAATCAAAATGTTGTAGTAGTGATCATGATGATGACAATATAATTAGAAACTAAGCATATAATTGAAATAATTAATTAGTTGAGTCATCTAAATTCAAAACGTGCACTATCATATAAAAATATACGAAGTCCTAAGTGTAAAGTAAAAAGTGAAATTTTTTTTCGATTATGAAATATGTATAATTTAAAAAATATTAGGATGACATACTATTCAAACTACATACATATTATATATATACATATATGTATATACACACATCTTTAATAGTGTTATATTTATTTGTTAACATGATATAAATTATCCCCATGCAAATTAATATTTATTATTGAAATTATTGTATGCATATCTATTGTTGGTATTTAAAAAATTATTCAATAAAAATTAATTTAATTAAGATAAATAAAATGATAATAAACTAATACAATATTTATATTATCAAATATAATGAATTAAATAGTAAAAAATGCAAAATAAAAAAAATTTGTTGACAGGACACTTAGAAATATATAGATAGATTTATCTAATTATTTTTTCTTTTGAATTTCTATACAATAAATATAAAATTAAATGTCTTAAATATTAGTACTTTGGTTAATAAATATAAAATGGAAGTTATTAATGATTTCTTAAAATGGAAATATTTAATAAATGAGACATTTATTGCAGTTATTTTTGGCAGAATATCCTGCTTTTATATATATATAGATTTTTCATAGCATAATTTAGTATAGTCACTACAAGAAAAATGAGTATTTACAATAACATTTTTTGCGACAACAAAAGTTGTCGCAATAAGTCTAGTTTTTGCGACAACAAGTTGTCGTAAAAAATGTTAATAAAAATTGACAAAATGTAGTCACAAAAAGCAATGTAAAACGACTTATTTGCGACAGCAAATGTTGTCGCTAATACTTTTGTGACAACATTGTTGTCGCAAAAGAAACTATTTACGAGAAGACTTTTGTGATAATAATTTAGCGACAACATGTGTCGCAAATTGTACTTGCGACAATTATTAAGGTTTTTGCGACAACATTTTGTTGTCGCAAATACTCATTTTTCTTGTAGTGAGTTACATCTAACATTAGGGGCAAAAACATATATATCCCTAGGATACATAGGGGCACGGATTTAGGTGTTATATACATGCTCTTCAGGTGTTATATATATATTTTATAGGTGTTATGTTTCTTGGTGTTATAAATATACCCTACATGTATCATATGTATATAAGAGTATACATATGATACCTGAAGAATATATACATGATACTTGTAGAGTATATATTTAACATCATATGATGATTAATTTGGGGTCACAATGTCCCTGAGACACACAAGTGTCACTCAACATTAAAAGCAAAAGATGAAGACAACAAGATCGATCCTTGCTGATCATGAAATTGATGAGACAAACTTGACGACCAAACCTAGTACAAACATAATGGGAAACCTACTAGATTGGCTTATGGAGGAGCAACCACCGGTGGAACCATAGGCACTCCCACCCGGACCATTTTTCGGTGGGAATGTCAGGGTTGTGCCGGTCGAGGGCACTACATGAGACCGTGGGTTCGTTGTAGGGACACCACCCGATTCCAATGGTGAGGATGTCGGAGAAAATAATGATTCTCGAACTAGTGTAGGTGGATCAACAAGTACAGGAAATTGTTGCGGTTCTGCATCAAAATTCAATAAATTTTAAACAACGATCAATAAATAATGTCATATTTTAATATGGAGCACAATTAATGACCGACCTATAAGTTCGACTAATTACGTGTCCAACTATTAATAGCAAAAATAAAATAACACGCTTAAAAATCTCTCAGGAAGTTTGTTAACTTGGCTACATCTTAGCCCTAAAAAGAAATAACTTGATACTATTATACCATAAAACTATTCTCTTTGTATAATTTATATTTGGAATCATGTCTAGTAGTGTTGCATGGATCAACATATCAAAGAAGTATAGAAGTGGATAAACAGAAAGCATGAAAAAACAATGAAATAAAAAGGTAAAGTTGAAGAAAGTATTAGTATGAAGTATGAATACAAACCAGGGCATTTAGGCTGGAGAGATGTGGACAACCTGCAGAGAAAACAGAGAAGATCATTGTGCAGTTAAGCCCGAAAAACAGGAATGAAATCGAATAGTCCTAAAACAGAATCAATTTTAAGACCATACGTTGTCCCAATGCTTCCACTGATAAAGCCAGTGTAAGTGCAAGAAGCCACACTGCATCCTGATCCACTCGATTCCTCTATTGTTGTGTTTCCGAGCATGAGGTTTCTGTTCGTGCACTCCATGCTCGAACAAGAAACTGCCAACGAAGCTGGCATGCACTTCAAACTGCAAAAGAATCCAAGTAAAACAAGTGTTAAATGCAGTACACTATGTAACACGAGGTGTAACATCCTCGACTGCTTGGCATTGTTGACTCACTCACGACTCCCTGGTCCGCAGCTGCACTGCACGCAGTGACTTGCTGTTATGGCATAGCTTCCGTTGGGCACCACTAAGCCATAGTCGGAGGCGTAGCTTGGGAAGCTGGACGCGCAGGCTGCAAACAACCTTATTATGTTTTGATGTGCAAAAACATGATCATTAAGACAAGCATTGTTTCTAAAATCACTATCTTTGTTGCGTGATCTTAACTGATCACAATGATAGAAGGTAACGAATGTAGTTCTTCAAGAGTATATATATGTTTCTGATCAGGAGAAAGAGGTCGATGCTACCAAAGAAGAAGTCGACACCACAAAGTTAGAAGTGAAGTTCGTAAATGGGAGTTTGGTATACTGATTTATTCATTCAATTGTGCCATGATTTGCTTCTACACTAATAAGGAATAGTCAATCATATCTTTGTAAATATGGAATGTATCTTTGTATATCCTTTAGATTATTTTCTTTGATTTATTGTTGTACTTATCCATTGTAACACATCTTTATATAGTGGATCTCTCTCAAATCACCTCATTAACGGTGATTCTATTCACTCTCACATGGTATCAGCTTAATCACTGCAAAACCCTTTTTCTCTTCTTCTCTCTCTCATGGCTGATTCTATTAACATTGTTCATCTCTCACACATGATAACAATCAAGCTATCAGCATCAAATTATTTGTTATGGAAAAATCAAATTGTTCCAACTCTTACCAGCCATGATCTCTTCAAATATGTTGATGACTCATCTTCTCCTCCTTCCCCCACGATCACCTCTGATGGATCGACATCGCCAAATCCTGACTACACTGCGTGGTGCATTGCAGATCAGAAAGTTGTAAGTCTTCTTCTCTCCAGCCTCACTGAGGAATCGATGGCTGAGGTTGTTGGTCTCTTCACATCTCGCTCGATCTGGTTGGCTTTGGAGGCAGCCTTCGCCCATGCTTCATCATCTCGTATTCACTAGTTACGAGGTGAATTATTGGTTCTTCGTAAAGGATCTCTCACTGTACCAGACTTTGGTCGAAAGTTTAAGGCTATTTGCGACCAATTATCTGCACTCGGGCATCCTGTTCCTGATACTGATAAAACTCATTTCTTCCTTCGCGGTCTTGGTCCCAGTTTCAGCAATTTTTCAGATGTTCGCATGGCTTTATCCCCAGCAATCTCCTTTCGTGATTTGGTTCATCAGGCAACCAGTTATGATACTTTTAATCAATCACTCTCTGAATTGTCTCCTGCTCCGGCCGCGTTCGCTGCACAATCTCGTGGTCAGCCTTCTGGCAATTTTAATTCTGGGCGTAAACATCAAAATTCCCGTGGTGGTGGTGTAGGTCCAAATTTTGGAACCACTTCTGGCTCCCAAGGTTCTGGCCGTGGCAATACAGACAAGAAGTCTTTCACTCCAAAATGTCAAATTTGCAGGGTTGTTGGTCACTATGCCACCACATGTCCTCAACGTTATTCTCGTCCTTCTGAACCTTCGGCTGCGAATTTAGCACAAGCATTTGGAGCTCAATGTCAGATTAATAATGGGCCTATCTCTGATTGGTTTTTGGACACCGGAGCTTCAGCTCACATGACCTCGAGCACTGCTGATCTTGATTCTGTTGAGCCATATACTGGTAATGGTCACGTTATTGTAGGTAACGGTGACAAAATTTCCATTTCTCACATTGGCTCCCGTAAAATCTCTGATCAAGTGCACTTGTTAAATGTTTTAGTTGTTCCGCACATTACTAAAAATCTTTTATCTATCAGTAAGCTTACCTCGGATTTTCTGGTGGATGTGTTATTCTCTGACAAGTCATTTGTAATTCAGAATCGGGTAACAAAGGAACCGTTGGCCCGGGGCAGATGCAGTGATGGTTTGTATTTTCTGGAGCATGGCAATCCAACTTTGATTGCAGCTTTGAAGGTTAAGGGATCGAAAGCTTCTTTCGAGTTATGGCATTCTCGTCTGGGGCATGCTAGTTTTTCTATTATTCAATTATTAAATAAATTAGGCCAGTTATCTGTTACATCTTTATTGCCTAAACCTGATGTCTGCTCTTCTTGTCAATTAGCTAAGAGCAAGCGCCTTTCTTTTTCCTTGAATGATAAACGAGCATCTGCTGTGTTAGATTTGGTTCATTGTGATTTATGGGGACCTGCCCCTGTTAATTCCATTGATGGTTTTAGATATTATATGGTGTTTGTTGATGATTTTTTGAGATTTGTGTGGCTATATCCTTTACGGGCTAAATCTGAATTTTACGATGTATTGGTACGCTTCCATACATTTGTTTGCAATCAATTCTCTAGCTCTTTAAAGGTATTTCAAAGTGATGGGGGTACTGAGTTTACAAACACAAGAGTTCGTGATTTTTTTGTTAAACATGGTGTGCATCATCGACTCTCTTGCCCATATACTCCTGCGCAGAATGGTAGGGCCGAGCGAAAACATCGCCATATTACTGAAACAGGCCTTTCCATGTTGTTTCATGCGCATGTTCCTGTTTCCTTTTGGGTTGATGCTTTTTCTACTGCTGCTTATATTATTAATCGTTTGCCAACTTCTCTTCTTGGGAACAAGTCTCCATTTGAGTTATTGTATGATGTTGCTCCAAATTATGCAAATTTCAAAACCTTTGGATGTCGTGTTTACCCGTATCTTCGTGATTATGCTCCAAATAAGTTGGCTCCGCGAAGTCACCCCTGCATCTTTTTGGGCTACAGTAGTACTTACAAGGGTTTTCGGTGTTACGATCCTGACGCGTCTCATACGTATTATACTCGACATGCTCAATTTGATGAAAGTTGGTTTCCGTTTTCAGAAAAGAAAGGAAGTGTCGATCCAAGTTCACTTGATTTTTCTCCATTCTCAGAACCTGCACACTTAGTACCTGATATGTCATCTATGCCCACAGTTGAGAAGTCTTCTACTTCAGTCGAGCCATGTCGTTTATGTCTGAATGACACTCTTCCACCTTTGCAGCCCATGGATGTGGTTCTTCCTACTTCATCTCCACTATCACCTGTTTCGCCGCCGGCACCCATCATACAACCCGTTGAGGATAATCAGCCTGTTGTGCCTATTGCTCCTGTTTCTACGCATCCTATGCGTACTCGGTCTAAATCGGGTGTTTTCAAACCCAAGTATTTTGCTGATGTTGCTTCAACACCTTTAATCTCTGCTCTTATCGCTTCTGCTGAGCCCAAAGGATTCAAATCCGCAGCTAAACATCCTCACTGGCTTGATTCGATGCGCGAGGAGATGGATGCTCTTCAGGCTAATGACACTTGGGAACTTGTACCTCGACCACCGGGCACAAATGTAGTTGGTTCGAAATGGGTTTTTCGAACAAAATTTCATTCTGATGGCTCAATCGAACGACACAAAGCTCGTCTTGTCGCCCAAGGTTTCACTCAGATACCAGGTTTTGATTTTTCTCACACATTCAGCCCTGTAGTTAAGGCTGCCACTGTTCGGATCATTCTTGCCTTAGCTGTTCAACACGGGTGGTCGCTTCATCAATTAGATGTAAAGAATGCCTTTCTGCATGGTTTTCTCACCAAACCAGTTTTTATGGCACAACCGCCTGGTTTCATTGATGCTAAATATCCTAATTATGTGTGTCGTCTAAAGAAGGCTCTTTACGGTCTTCGACAAGCTCCTCTTGCTTGGTTTCAGAGGTTTAGCACGTTTCTTACAAGTTTGGGCTTCACTTGTAGTCGCGCTGATCCATCTCTTTTTTATTTTCATCGTCAATCCACTACAATTTATCTGTTATTGTATGTTGACGATATCATTGTCACAGGGAATGATCCGTCCATGCTTCGTCGTTTCATTCTTCGCGCTAACAAGGAATTTGCTCTAAAAGACTTGGGTGAATTAAATTATTTTCTTGGCTTGGAGATTACACATCACTCGTCTGGTCTTTTTCTTGGTCAGACCAAGTATGCTCATGACATCCTTACTCGTGCTGATCTTCTGGAGTCAAAACCCGTTGCGACTCCTCTTGCACCTGGGGTTTCTCTTATCAGTCACGGTTCCCCATTTAAGGATCCTACCTTGTATAGATCGCTTGTAGGTGCTTTACAATATCTCACCATCACAAGACCTGATTTATCTTATGCTGTCAATCATGTTAGTCAGTTCTTGCAATCGCCTACTGATGATCACTTTCTAGCAGTCAAACGTATCCTTCGATATGTAAAGGGTACTATCAACTATGGCCTCACTTTCACTCGTCATTCTAGCTCTCAGATTGTTGGATATTCTGATGCAGATTGGGCTCGATGTGTTGAAACACGTCGTTCTACCTATGGATACTCTATTTTCCTTGGTGCAAATCTGGTCTCATGGAGTGCAAGAAAACAACCCACTGTTTCTCGTTCCAGCTGTGAGTCAGAGTATCGAGCCTTAGCGAATGCAGCACAGGAGGTTATTTGGATAACTCATTTGCTTCGTGAGTTACGAGCTCTTCCACCTGACCGTCCGCTTTTACTTTGTGACAACAATAGTGCTGTGTTTCTTAGTCAAAATCCTGTTGCTCATAAGAGGGCCAAACATATTGATATTGATTACCATTTCATCAGAGAACTCGTCTCTTCGGGCAAGCTTGCCACACAGTTTGTTCCTTCCAATCTTCAACTTGCTGACATCTTCACGAAGAGCTTGCCTCGTCCGAATTTTGAATTACTAAGATCCAAGTTATGCGTCCGAAAACATCCGACGCTTACCTTGAGGGGGGGTAATAAGGAATAGTCAATCATATCTTTGTAAATATGGAATGTATCTTTGTATATCCTTTATATTATTTTCTTTGATTTATTGTTGTACTTATCCATTGTAACACATCTTTATATAGTGGATCTCTCTCAAATCACCTCATTAACGGTGATTCTATTCACTCTCACATACACAATAGCAAATCTTTCCTCTTTCAAGATTCAATACTAATCTTTCTTATTCAAAAGTCTTACAAGATTCATTAATGTTGCCTTAAATGATTAATTAGGACTCGTAAATATGTTTCATCTTGTATTGCATCGTTTTGTATTCACCAAAACACGTTGGTGAAACGACATTTAAATAGAAGATCTCGTGTGCTAAGTCGAGCCATCAAGATGTCATAAATAGCACCAAAAACAGAGTAGTGTAGAAGAGCTGGGAGGGGAGGATGTAGTTCTCCACGTCGGAGAAGGATACATCGACGGCGTCGGTGAGGAGGAGGGCGATGGGGTCGACGGAGAAGATGGCGGCGACTTCGGAGACTTTGAGGTCGGTGTAGAGAGTGTAGCCGACGAGGGAGGTGCAGGTGTTGGAGTCTGAGCAGGGCTCTATGGTGGATTTCGCGGTGGCGATTGGGAGGAACGCGCCGAGGAGAGAGAATAGGATAACGCAGGTGGCGCGGCGACGGAGGAGGAGCCCCTCCATTGTTGCCGGTAGTGTAGAATTCAGTAGCTCGAGGAGATCAAGGAAACAGATCAGTAACGGAATCTAGGTTGCCATTAATAGGTGCTGCAGATAACTGT
Source organism: Scutellaria baicalensis (assembly GCA_005771605.1). Taxonomy (NCBI): domain Eukaryota; kingdom Viridiplantae; phylum Streptophyta; class Magnoliopsida; order Lamiales; family Lamiaceae; genus Scutellaria; species Scutellaria baicalensis. The sequence continues at coordinate 24,302,205 of CM016725.1, read as the reverse complement.
GTAGGAGAGAGAGAATGGTAGAGAGAGAAAGCTCTGAGAGGCGCCGGTGAGGACAGAAGTTGTCTGAATGAAAGTGTAACTCAGCGTCGGCGAGTGTGTGTCTCTGTGTGTGTGTGTGTGTGTGTGTGAGAGAGAGAGAGAGAGAGAGAGAGAGAGAGAGAGAGAGAGAGGGAGAGTTGCCATACTTGCATGCTTTGACTAATTTGCCACTTCATCATCATATTCATATTATTTTTTCTCATAATTCAAACTCTTTTCTATAATCATAAAATTGAACCTTTATATTAAAACTTTGATGCATTATTGGATGATCGTGTCTCAAATAATCTAAATTTATATATTTTATTAGAGCTTTGTTTTATTGGTACAATGTTTGTCGTTTTAAAAAAAATATTTAAACTATTATGAATTTATATCATAGGTATGTCAAGTTAAAGTATATATTGTGGACATTTCACTGGTTCAATATTTAATATGAACTAGCACATTAGCCTTCAAATACATCAGATTTTAAAAAATATATGGTTAAAAAGAATTACACTGAATTAGTAAAATAAAATTAAAAAACTCTAAATATAATTTATGTAAATTAATGGAGGAAATAGTCCGACATACCAATTTTTATATAAAATCTGATTATTTTACCCTAAAATATAATCAATTGTCTCCATATACCCAATTATATAAGAAAATGTATCCAAATACCCACTTTTCATGTTGCTGCAAATGACTGGTACAATCAATGATTGGTAACTTATAGATTTTATTTCACATTTTATTTTGCTTTTTATTTTACATTTTATTTTGGTTTTTATTTTACATGATTCATTAAATTTTTATATACTCCTCATCTAACTCCATAAATGTTGTAGTTCATGATTTATTTATTGTTTGTATGTTGAAATATATTTTGGATTAGGAATTTAGGTTTCATTTCTGTAATTTAGCAAAAGCTTTCATGAAACCCTGAAAAATATAAGGTTTCATGAAAGGTTTGTATGTTGCACGAGACCTTGACACCTTTCGTGCAACCCTATAAATATATGGTTTCACGAAACCTTTCTGAAGGTTTCGTGAAACCCTATATTTATAGGGTTGCACGAAACCTTTCTGAAAGTTTCGTGAAGCCCTAAAAATATAGAAAGATGTCAAGGTTTCGTGCAACCTATAAAGGTTTCGTGCAATCCTATAAAAGTTTCGTGCAACCCTATAAAAATATAGAAAACTTTCAGAAAGGTTTCATGCAACCATATAAATATAGGGTTTCAAGAAAGGTGTTAAGGTCTCGTGCAACGTACAAACCTTTCGTGAAACCCTATATTTTTCAGGGTTTCACTTTTTTTCTTACTGTAACAGAGAAAATGGAGAAGAAGAAAGAGGAAGAGGGGTGAAAGAGAGGGGCCCCGTTTTCTTTAATTTAATTCTCTTTTTTTTTTTACACGTGTAGGTTTGGGGGGCGGGTGGGGTGGGTGACAGTTATTATTGCATTAAATGCAAAAGGAGTTGTAGTGAAATTTTTGAAAAAATGGGTATTTGGTGATATTATTTTATAAAAGTGGGTATGTGATGATATTTTGTTATATTGATGGGTAAAATATTTTTTTTTTTATGTTAGAATGGGTATTTCATGTATCTGACTCAAATTAATATTAACATTATTATTGAATTGGCATGCATTTTTTTTACCAAACTAGACTTTTAAGATTAATGTAAGAAATAAATTACTTTTAGTATCATTGTGATGTGTTGATATTGTTAAAGTTAAGTTCATCATCTCTTAAGCAAAAAGAGTAATTAAAATCAAACATCGAATTTTGTTTTATTTGTAACGCCCCGTTTCTTAAAAGCATAAAATTCTGCTTTGGCGTTACTTACTATAGGAATAAACTTTTTTATATAATAATTAAGATAAATAAATTCAGGAATAACTGTGAAATATTATTCCATAAAACATTGTTATGAAATACGAATTTTGGGAAAATGCAGCGGAAACGATTACATTGAAATTTATTTCTTTCCAAACACACTTCTAAAATTATCAAGGAGTGAGAGAAATAAAATATTTACATAAATAAACATATTTGGAATTTGTAAAATAAAACTCTGTATTAAAATCTTCTATGACCTTGATAATATCGGCTACCGGCATGCCACGTTCGCGTACCCTGTCCTAAAATATTTAAGCATATAGGGGTGAGTGCAAGAAAAATCACTCAGTGGGGTGGAAAAAAGGGCACACATAAGCACATCACTTTAAATCGTCAATTATTCACTGCACATAACATAGAAGATCAACATAACATTTCCTTGGGTCTTTAAGCCCGGCATGAATTTGGAGTTTTTAAATCCAACATAAATGGACCATAATTGAAACCCTCGGGTAGCTAGTTCGCTATGAAATCAGGAGTCTTTAAGTCCAGCGTGAAAGGGCCATATTTGAAACCGTTCGGGTATTTAACCTGCCGTGAATTGGAATTCCACCATGAACATTAACATTATATATATCACATTAAATTGGAAATAAACGATGAAGGTCAACGTTCAAATCCCATAAGAGCATCATAATCACTTTGATCACACATTACATAGTCGCATTTAGTCAAGCACGTTCACATTAATATAAAGCAGGAAACAACAAGAATTTACCCCCACCTTCGAATACTGCAATTCTCGTCCCAAAAGCTTCCGTTTGGCTCGCTTTCCTATTCCTGTCCTTTGTTCGAATCTCCTACAAATTTTAGGAGTCGTCTTAGTCTCTATCTTAAATATCTATAAAAGATATACAGTATTACGTTCTAAGATATGACAATAACAAAAAATTCTAGGACGAGGGTGTACTCGAATATCTAGGGTTTATGGTAATTGTAACCCTAAACTAGGGTTTTTCCTGCTTGAAGCTTAAAACGTCATTTTCATCAATTGGAGATTAAAACTAACATTTATAACACGGTACAGTATAAAATATACTCATCGTTGAATTTTGGGGTCGAAATACAATTTTCGTGCAGGGAGTGAGCCGGCGACGGGCCCGTCACCGGCAGTGTTGGCAGGCGGCGGCGAACGGCAGCTGAGCGGCAGGGACGGTGAAGGGCCTCGACAGTTTGACGAAAGAAAAACGGGACACAACAATTGCAGGAAACAATAAATTTTACCCCTTGAAATCCCATAAGCTTTTCTGTAAAATTCCCCATTTCCCTTCTTTATGTTTGATGAATCGAACATTTGGGGAAGAAGGAGGATAATTCACTTGTACAGGTGCAAAAGAAAAGCTACACGTGTGAAACAACAAATAACCAAGTGTGATGACAAGGCTTCCTCAAAGAAATGGGCTGAATAATTTGGGCTCTGGTTTGGGCTATTTAATGATTTTAGTTGGGCCGAGAAAACTAATATTTGACTCCCACTTTGGGCCAAGTATTGGGCTACCACCTAATAATATACACATATATGTATATCTATATGAATTATGTACTTATTTTTGGTGTTACAAAATATTTCAGGATTTTAAAATTATTATTGGAATACAAATTTTAATTCTTATATGAAAACTCAATTTTCTTTTCATAGTGTACTTCTCAATTATTTTATTGATTTTAATGTATTTTTATTTCATTTAAAGACAATTAATATGTTTTAAATTAATATGTGATTGTCAAATATAACTATATCAACGACTCATGTCCAGAAAGTCTGAAAGTATGGTTCATTCCCATACAATTTGGGCCCAAATATGTCATCCAATTTAAAAGTTGGCAAAATTTCTGAATTTACTATCCTAAATTGCAAATAATATTATTCGAAAATATCAAATAATATTCGAATAACCTGAAAAAATAGGGCTATTTGAAAATTATTTGATATTTTCGAATAACCAATAATTTATTCCCTATTTCTTCTAAGTTATTCGAACAATATTAAATTAAACTTTTGGTTATTCGAAAATTTATATCGAAGTTATTCTAAGTTCTTCTAAGTTAAATATTTTTCTTCTAACTTAAACAATATTGATTAGGTTCTTCTAACTTATTTGAACTTAAACAATATATCTAACTTAAACAATATTAAGTTCTTCTAAGTTATTCGAAAATTTATATCGAATAATATATATGTTAAGTTATTCAATAATATATATGTTAAGTTATTCAAAAATATTAAATTAAACTTTTTAACAAGTCGAAAATATGTTAACAACCCTATTTAATATATAATTAAATATAAATTACTAATTTATGAAATATTAAGATTGAAATTTAAGAGTATAGTGTTACTTACTTGAGAGTTTGAGAGAGATGATGTGCCAAACTATTGAGAGTTCGAGAGAGATGATGTGCCGAACTACTTCGACTAATTCAATTGTAAGCTTAGAGTAAGTTAAATTTTTTTGAATGAATTCTCTTATAAAATTCACATCTCTAAATAGATGCAAATTTTACTGTAACACCCATGAATGTAATATTTCACTATAGTATTTCACTCTAGTATTCGTACTCTGAATGTAATGTCAATTAATTATGAAAAGTAAAATAAACACTATTTCATTCTGAAAAGTAAAATAAACGCTATTTCATTCTGAAAAGTAAAATAAGCAGTATTGTAATATCATTTCACTCTATCAAAAGTAAAATTAAAGTCACATGCATGCAAAGAAAAAAATAGTAAGTTTGAATAAAATTGTAACAATGCAAAGAAAAAAATGGTAAGTTTGAATAAAATTGTACCAATAATAGGACAAAAATAAAAAATGGGAAAAAAAGAAAAATATAAATCTAAAATAAATAAAATAACAAAAATAAATGAAAAACTAAAATTATACCATATAATTTTCGAATAACCCTAAAAAATAGGGTTATTCGAACAATAAGAGTAATTTTCGAATTAATAACCCTATTTTTTAGGGTTATTCGAAAATTATAAGATATACATTGAATTCATGTTCAATCATTGCCAATCATCCAATCATTGCCAATCATTGAAAGTTTGAATCAGTAAAAAATGTGGTATTTTGATATATTAAGTTATATTACATGACATTTTTATACAATAACTTATAATAAATGATGAAATTTTCTTTTGTTATATAAAATATGGCATTTTGGTACAATTCCTCTTTAAATTAACCCATTGATAAATCAAGAGCAAAAGACATTGACTTGGAAGTTGTTTAGTCTTCCTACTAAAACTAAGTAAAGTCTTCCAACTCAAACAATTAAACAATGCATAACTAGCTGTAAAGTTTCTTATTTTGGTTCAATGCTTTGGATAAGGAAGGGTACTATAGTACAAAAATTATGATGGAACTTCTATGTTCGATTAGCTTCATCATTTAATAAATTTGTACATATTCAAGTAAAATGAAAAAAACAATTTGTTTATAGTATAATACTCCCTCCGTCCCTGCTAACTTTGCCTAGGTTGACCGGCACGGATCTTTAGAAAAAACTGTTAACTTTGATGTGATGTGTTATTTTAATATTTTTGAGTGACAATTTTGTAATTAATGTGTGTTTTTTGAGTGCAAAATAAGTAAAATGAAAGAAATGGAGGGGGTAAGAGAGTAAATTTTCTTTGCCATTTTTGGGTTGGCAAAATAAGATGGGACAAACAAAAATGGAAAGTAGGCAAAGTTAGCAGGGACGGAGGTAGTATGAAATAATGAATATAACATTAATTTGTATTAATATGAACTAGAATAAAAAAATTTATCTTTACTCATTTAAAAAATACAAATACAAAATAAAAATGTTTAAATTAAAATTATGTTAGAAAATTAAGATTAATATTTTAGTATTTTATTATTAAAATAAAAAATTGAAATCAAAATTAAAGTAATACTAATTTAGATTAAATTATTTAATTAAAATTTAAAATTATAATTTGAACAAATTTAAATACATTAATCAAATTTATAGTTTTAAGCCAAAAATATGACAAACTAATTTAATATAAGTTAAATTAATTTCATTTCATTTTTAATTTTTTTAATTATGCTAAATATGTGTTTGAATTTTTTAAATAAACCAAGATCATTTAATTTTACTTAATTATAATACTAATTAGCTTCTTCTTTTTTAAATTATTCGTTTATCGAGAAATACTTTTCAGATTTTAATTGAATAATTAAAACATAATTAAGCCTAATTTTATATTGAATTGTTAATGTTGATTTTGAAATTATAATTTTGCATTTTGAGTAAATTAGTAAAGATAACTTGTTTATGCAATTAAATATTTCAGGATTTTAAAATTATTATTGGAATACAAATTTTAATTCTTATATGAAAACTCAATTTTCTTTTCATAGTGTATTTCTCAATTATTTTATTGATTTTAATGTATTTTTATTTCTTTTAAAGACAATTGATATGTTTTAAATTAATATGTGATTGTCACATATAACTATATCAATGAATCAGGCCCAAAAAGTCTGAAAGTACAGTTCATTCCCATACAATTTGCGCCCAAATATGTCATCCAATTTAAAAGTTGGCAAAATTTCTGAATTTACTATCCTAAATTGCAAAGCCTGAAATTAAGGTTTCAAGTGCATTTCATATACAATTTGAGCCCAATTGAACCATTCATGTTGAAATTTGACAAAATTTCTAACTTTTCAAAGTGTTATATTATCGTAAATTGCCCGCCAGAAAAGTTACTATATTCGAATTCATGGTATATAACAAATTCATGTGTGGTTGTTTGAATTATTCATTTTCTAATTGATTTGAATATCATTAAAACTATTTATTGAATAATTTGAACATATAAATATCTATTGATTTGAAAATTCTAAAATTTCAAATCATTGAACTCCATGTACTTAATAACTCAATTTTATTTCCAGCTAAGGATGGTAGATAAGTTTGTGGTGCTCACAGCTTCAAAATTTATAAATCAACAATAAAAAGAAATTGACTTGGAAGTTGTGAAGTCTTGCGAATCAAACAAATTAAAAGACATTGACTTGGAATTAAGTATAGTCTTCCTACTCAAACAAAATAACTAAAGTTTCTAATTATTTTGGCTCAATGCATTATTGGAAAAGGAAAGGCACTATATATATATGGGTACAACAAGTATGATGGAACTTCTTGGTTCGATTTAATGCATATTATATTGATTTTCTATGTATATATATATATATATAATTTGTTCCAATTTGATTGTAAAAAAAGGTGGGAATTATGTATTTTAAAGCTATAAAATTGGTGCTAAATTAATGTACTCGAACATTTTTGTTCGATTAAAGTTTTAAGGGCAAGCCACTAGTATGAGTTATTTGTTAGACTTTGTGATCGTAACTTATCCATTTGTTACTGGATTGGTGTCTCTTGTGGCATCAAACACCGTCGCGTCACTGCCTTAACCCTTTCGGGCTTCGTGCTCCAAGGAACCATTTCTCCACATCTTGGAAATTTAACATTTCTTCGATCTTTAGACATCAGCTCCAACAATTTCTCAGGTTTGATTCCTTCTCATCTGTCAAAATTACGTCGTCTAAAGGAGATCAACGTTGGATTTAACCACTTGAGTGGAGAAATACCATCATGGCTTGGAGGGTTATCTCAACTTGAACATGTGCGTATGAGTAATAACTCCTTCTGGGGTAGAATCCCTCCTACTCTCTTCAACATCTCATCTTTGATAGAAATAAATGTGAGAGCCAATAAGTTAAGAGGAAAGCTTCCAGATGAGATATGTTATAATACTCCAAGACTTAGAGCTCTGTATCTGTCGGGGAATGAACTAGAGGGCGAAATTCCAGCTAATATCGGAAAATGCAGAGAGATGGAGGACCTGCGCTTGGCACTCAACAAATTCAGCGGAGAAATACCAAATGAAATTTGGAGTTTGAGTAAGCTTACAGTTTTATCTCTACGGTCAAACCACTTCACAGGTATGTAAGATTTAATTAAATTCATTCATCATGCATATGGATTTTGAATTTATAACATGCATTTGCTTAACACCAATTCTCAAAAGTCAGATATATATAAGGAAATAGATATATACAAATATGGTTGCATGCTAATTATTTGTTGGTTTGATCAACATCGATCTCTCATTAAACAGGACAAATTACATCTTCTGTTTTCCAAAGTTTAAGTATCATCAATCTTCCAGAGCTTGAGGAGTTGTATCTTCATCAGAACAACTTGACAGGTATTTATATACGCAAGTTGACAGGTATTTATATACGTCATGTTTATCTTCCCTGAAAATATATAGTGTATATAATAAGAGAGATTATTAACAGGTAGGATCCCTAGTGATATTTGCAACAAAATGCCAAACATCAAAGTGCTTTATCTTTGGGACAACAAATTAGAGGGGGAAATTCCAGCAAATATAGGGAAATGCAGTGAGCTTGAAGAGCTTTCATTATCTGTCAACAATTTGAGTGGAAGCATCCCAACTGAAGTTGGAAGTTTGAGCAAACTGAGGGAATTATATCTTGGCGGAAATCAATTCAAAGGTATACATAAAAAGTTTTGATCAGGCAGCATGTATCATTGCTTCAATATATATTTATCAATTTATCAAATTAAACTATATATATTCTTCATTATTTATTGGGCTTCTAATCAAGAATTTACAACATTATTGTCAAACAAATCATTGAAATTCATTTGTTTGGATACTTACTTTATTTTTCATGTGATATTTGGATGCATTACAATTTCAGGAGGAGTTCCTGCAGAATTAGGAAAACTTTCACATTTACAGATATTAAGCATCCTAGACGCCTCTCTAACTGGTAAAAATCTAATCCTATAGATTCTATTCTTTTCAAACAATGCATTAATTTTATGATGATTATATATTACTGAATAAACTAATGCAAAACTTTCTTATCAATGAGAGAACTAAAATTTTATAACAAATAAAATTAATGAGAAAAATCAAATTTTAAGTGCATTCAAAATTTTATCTTTTAAGTATAAAAAGGCATGATATCAAATTTAACTATATAGTAAAATAATATGTAAATAAATATAATCATTTGAAATTTAAAAAAAAAAACATCATGCATATTATGAATTAGAATATTTTATGCATATATTGACTTTACAAAAACTAGTCAATTGATTATAATATTTGCAATATACATATATATATATATACATATATAGTTTTATATCGTTTCTAATATTGATATTATGACCCCATATTATTTACAATATATATCATGGAAAAGAATATCATTGCTTAAATCATTTACTAAGCAATGATTGGATGTAATTTTGTCCAAATAGTACTTTCATGATTTGAGTTTTTATATAAAAGCATTACATTAATGTATGTTGTTAAGTGTATACTACTACTATTATGAAATGCATTTTAAAAGCTGAAAATTATTACAAATGTTATGAAAACATGTTACTTTTCATGATAGTCTATTTTCTATGTGATTTTCAGGTTCCATCCCTTTTTCTCTATTCAATATATCAAGTTTGAAGATATTAGATCTTTCATTTAATGATCTATCAGGTAGACTTTCTTCAAATATTGGGCTTTCAATTTTCAATCTTGAAAAACTCTATTTGCAAAGTAACAGACTCAGTGGGCCAATTCCAAGCTCTATCAACAATGCTTCTAAACTTACTCTATTCGGCTTGGAGATGAACGCATTCAGTGGCATAATCCCTAGTTTTGGTAATTTAAGGCTCTTACAAGAACTTATAATTTGGGGTAATAATTTGATTGGTAGTGAATCCCCAACCCAAGAATTGGGATTTCTCTCTTCATTAACTAGTTGTCAACAGTTGAGGATCTTGGAAATATCATCGAATCCACTTAGTGGAATTCTCCCAACTTCAATTGGTAATTTTTCCCCTTCTCTTCAAGAATTCCATGCGCATGGATGCAACATTCAAGGAATTATTCCTTCAGAAATTGGAAACTTGAGCAATTTGATAGGGATCGATTTTAGTGGAAATCAAATTAGGGGCTTCATCCCAACAAGGGTAGGACAATTAAGGCAAGTGCAGGGACTAAATCTTGATGGTAATCAATTACAAGGCTCTATCCCTAATGAAGTTTGTGAGATGAGTAATTTGGGGCTTTTGGATTTGGGAGAAAACATGGTAATAGGTCCAATTCCTGAATGCATTGGTGAACTAAAATCTCTAAGAGGCATCTGGTTAAACTCTAGCAAGTTGCAATCCACCATACCTCCCAGCTTTTGGAATCTTACAGAACTCTTGATTGTAAATTTGTCGTCAAATTCTTTGAGTGGACAACTTTAATCTCAAATCTCAAATTTTAGGGCAATATATCAGATAGATTTGTCAAATAATCACTTTTCTGGAGAGATTCCAAGCTTAATTTCAAGTTGCCAATCACTAGAAGTACTAAACTTATCAAATAATCAATTCGGAGGATATATCCCTCCATCATTGGGAAGTACCAAAGGCCTGATTGACTTGGACTTATCTAACAACAATCTTTCTGGAAAGATACCAAAGTCTTTGGAAAACCTCACATATCTTGAATATTTTAATGTGTCTTACAACAAATTGGAAGGAGAGATTCCAAATGGGGGCCGTTTTGTTAACTTCACTGCTCAATCGTTTGTTGCCAACACTGCACTATGTGGTGCAGAGAAATTTGAAGTGTCACCTTGCTCAGAAACTCATAAAAGTTCAGGATCAAAGAGTGTTCTCCACTTAATCAAGTATATTTTGCCATCCTTCATTTCAGTTATTGTTCTGGTGATTGTCATACTCATGCTCGTAAGAAAACGTAAGCAGAAGAGAACACCGTCATCATTTGAAGCTACTTCACTAGCCATTCAATGGAGAAGGATTTCATATAGAGAACTTCAACAAGGAACAAGTTTTTTTAGTGAAACCAACCTACTTGGAAACGGAAGCTATGGGTCTGTATTCAAAGCAATACTTTCTGACGGGCTAACTGTTGCAGTTAAAGTGTTCAACTTACAGTTAGAAGGAGCTGCCAGAAGCTTTGATACTGAGAGTGAAATACTGAGCTCCATTCGCCATCGCAACTTAGTCCCCATAATTGGTTGTTGTACTAATATTGAGTTCAAAGCCTTGATTCTTAAATACATGCCAAATGGAAACTTGGAGAAATGGCTACACTCTGAAAGTTCAAGTTTGGATTTGGTGCAAAGATTGAAAATAACAATAGATGTTGCATCAGCGTTGGAATATCTTCATCATGGTTATACATTCCCTGTTGTTCACTGCGATATAAAGCCAAGCAACATCTTGCTCGATGAAGATATGATTGCGCATGTTGCTGATTTTGGCATTTCCAAACTTTTTGATGAAGGAGAGACTATGATCCATACCCAAACATTGGCAACTATAGGTTATGCGGCACCAGGTATCGTACATGAATGTCTTAAATTGTAGTTTCTCTATATTATTTATTTCTTATATTCTCAAAATTGCAATGTATATACCAGAGTATGGATCGGAAGGAAAAGTATCCATAAATGGCGATGTATACAGTTTTGGAAAATTGCTGTTGGAGATGTTTGCAGGAAAGAAACCAACAGATGACATGTTTAGTGAGGAAAAAGGCTTAAAAGAGTGGGTGAGTGAAGCATTACAAGAAAATGCAATAAGTGAAGTTGTTGCCCCAGGTTTACTTACGAGAGAAGATCGATATTCCTCTATGCATGAACAATGTGTCTCGTCCATTTTTGAGTTGGCTATGAAATGTTTGGTCATTTCACCTACTGAAAGAGTGAACATGATAGAAGCAGCAACCACTTTGCATAAGATCAAAGCAACAACTGTAGCCGGCACAAGAAGGCGTCAACATTATGTGTAGCCACACAAATAAATATAGTACATACGTACGTACTGTTTCAATTTTCCATTGCAAAACTATTAGTTTCTATGACATTAAATTTCTAAACTTTGGTGTTAATTTTTGTTTTGTTGCTAATATTTCTGCACAAAGTTCAAAGCTATATCAAATTCATGCATAAATAAACACACATAGGATAGATGTGATAGTAGGTTAATATCATAATCAGGCAAAGATGATTTTTCACAATCCAAAAGGCTAATCAATATTATAGTGGTCCAACAGACACAAATATATGAGAGAATTAAGCACATAGCCCTTATTACAAACTTTAACCAAGTATAATATAGTAGGATCAATATCTTTAAATTTATTAGACACTCAACACTGCCTTCTCTCCTCAAAGCATAGTCACAAACTCACCATATCTGACCTGGAATTTCATACGTCATACTCATGTTTCAGCAGAGGATCGGTCGTAAGCACCCTACTGCCTCATCCCGTGTCCGATCTCCTCTCGTTGAGTTTAACCATAGTTGCACCCTCAAAAAGAAATGAAACTAGGCAATTATTAGTATGATCTTATAATTCATGCAATAAAGATAGAAGGAGAGGGTGGTTAATTGTGTTGGAAATTTGGTGTTTTCTACCCATTTTGGGTAGAATTTTCGGTGGGCCCATTTCGTGTAAAATGGGATCCGGTTGAAGAGACGAACTCTCCTCCGTGAGAGCTTCGATTACATATGTAGATCACCCAAAATGAATAATGGGTGAATGAGAAATTGAGGATCAAAGTGGTGACTTTGGATCCTAGGAAAGGGAATTTCAAGGCTAGGAAAGCCTCTTGTCCCACATAGGAAAAATGGAGTGAAATACTCCAATATATATGGACTTTCCCATATGTGGAGGCTAAGATGCTAAGCAAAAAGGCTCTCTCTCGCGTGCGTACGGGGGTGCAAATCATTTCGGAAAAGGCTCGATTCAATTGACTCGTGTGCAACTTCGAGTTGCTAGAAGTCGTTGTATCCTGGGAAACAGACGTTGTGCACAGGCCTCGACTCTCCGTTCCTGAACACTGCCATTTCGCTCAGCTCTTCTAACAAATTGTTGAAACCTCGCAGACTTCTTCAACTGTATTATGTTGAGAGTAACAATTCCTTCTTCAACTGTATTATGTTGAGAGTAACAATTCTTGTGTTTTGAAAATAACCTTTTTAAATGACATTAAATTGATACAATACTTAATTTATTAGAGAGTTAAAACAAAACCCTTCAACTTTTATACACAAGTAATCTTCTTATAAGTGTTATATGTGCTTTGAATGTCTGGCACCTTCATCTGATAAAGTTTTCCATAAGAGTTTGAAATCGTTTATTTATAACTTCAAGTGGGTTTCATTATCAAGGATTTGTCCCTTGGCACAGTTGCATCTCAAATCAGATGTATGTTCTATTTTTTGAATTATTACAGAATTCGATATCTTCAACTGAGATAATTGCTGAGGATGTATTTTGGTTCTAAACATTTTTAGTATACTTTGCCTGATTTGTATATTATCTTTCATCTACAGATTCTTCAGCAGTTACAGGCTCTTCTTGGGGTTAGGCATGAACTGGGAGAAGAATTCTCCTATACTGTTCTTCAGCATCGTGTTGTAAGTGGTGATGCAGCTCTTATTGATAACTACACAAATGTCGAAAGCAATTCCAAGTTAGCTGTTGCTTTCTCTGTTATGAATGAATGTTTTGAACCTATAATAGATGAGCGGAGTGGAACCAATATGATCCACAATGTTGTCTACAGCTGTGGGTAAGCACTCTCCATTTGGACTGTTTCATGTACTGTATTACTCTCCATTAGGTCTTTAACTTATGAGCATATGCTATTGATGGTAATATATCATTCTTTTAGAGGAAATCCCATTCATTCTTGAGCTAACTTGTGGCTTTCTTTAAACCATATGATCTTGAAATTATGAGCAATTAAAGCAAAAGGGCCTTCATCAAATTGTTATGTGCTTTCTGATACGTTGTTTAAATGAGGGTTTCGAGTTGTCGTGCTACTTATGAAAATACAACAAAGTACTAATTATTATGTTTAATTTTTAAGATTGTGCTCATAAAGCTTATAGTTTTGCTGGAAGTAATTTATTCAAATCTTTGCTTGAACTATAAAGAACTTGTAGGCTTTGAAGATGTTTGACATTCCCTGATTTATACAATTGTGTTTCTTATTTAATGGTTAATTTAATCAGCATATTATTTTCATTTGGTTACTGTTAAGACATAATGGATCTTTCATTCTTCAATACATATCCTTTTTCTCGTAGGTCCAATATCAGGCGGTTAGACTACAATGGATTTTATACCGTAATCCTAGAGAAGGGCGATGAATTTGTCTCGGCAGCATCTATAAGGTTATTACTTTTTGTCTTGTTTTAGACACTATAGTGTATTAGCTTAATCTGATTTCTTTTGTTATATGTTTCCTTTTCTAGTTTTGTAGTAAACATTAGACCTCTCTCTCCAATTAGTCCAAAGTGAAATCTTCTATAACTTATTAATGTGTTTAAAAGCATTTATCATGTCAGTAAGGATGATGTTAAAATGCAAGAATGTAGATTTATCAGGCCAATAATAGTGCACCTTAAATAAGTTTCTTTCAAGTTCTGTATTACATAACTCTCACCTACATTAAGCAGCTTCTATTTTTATATCATAATGAGTTGTTTATTTGTGCAAATGACTAATTCCTTTCAATGATGTTCAAAATACAGAATCCACGGGAGACAGTTAGCCGAGATGGCTTTTATTGGAACACGATTTATGTACCGTCGTCAAGGGATGTGCAGCCGGCTTTTAACTGCTGTCGAAACGGTCTGCAGTAGATAAAAAAAACATTGTGCTTTTATATGTTTCCATACAGGAATTTTGTTAATATTTAGGTTTTGCTTTTCTAGTTGTCTGGCCTGGTTACTTGTTCTTCTCTATCCGTGGTTGTTTCATTCTCATATGTATATTTGCCTTCTGCGCTTTCTAAAATCTACAATCTTTTTAGGTTCTTGGCTCTGTTGGTGTTGCGAAACTGGTAATACCGGCAATATCTGAACTGAATGAAACATGGACAAAGGTTTTTGGTTTTATTCCCCTTGAAGAATCAAGAAGGCAAGGAATGAGGTACATGAGCATGATTGCTTTCCCAGGGATAGACATGTTGCAGAAGTCTGTACCGGGCCAAAAGGATTCTGCAGGTATTGGGCGGCCTCATTATGTTAGCTGAAACTTCCTATTAGTGTATCTGTAACTGTTCTTAAATTCTTGAAATAATAAATATATTCCAGCTTCTGAGGTTAGAGCCGAGCATCAGAGAATCAAAGAAAATCCTGCCTCTGATTCGAGTGCCAACTCTGTTCCCATTATAAAGGACGTAAATGACACCTCAACTTCAGAATCCATCGAAGTTCTAGCTAACTATCAAGATACTCGTGAGAAGCAGCCAAATGAGGATATTGGAGTTGCAGCTTTACCAAATCTTGATCTTTCTCCTGAGCTTGAAGACCATGCAAACAGTAAAGATGCTAAGAGCAAATCATGCACCGATGTGCCTGTTGTTTTGTTGAACGAGGCAGATGATCGCTATGTTGGAGCTGTTAATGTTGATCAGACATCCGAGAGCGGAAATTGTCTCGAGGAATCCACAGATGAAAATGTCTCTCTAAGAGCCAAGAAAAGTATGGATTGCAATCTTGAGGCGCAATCCGTTGACATGAAGAATTGGTTTTGTTCGAAAAATGGGAAGGGTTGTAAACTGTAGATCATCGTCATGATATTCGAGAGGGGAGCTTCAGAGACGTGAGCGGGGTGCGACGTGAAGAAACAGGTAAATGTAAATTCTTGAAACTCCCTTGGATGATCATATTTTCTTGACCCAAATGGGGATTGTGGTGTATTTTTCTCTTGTATTGTGGATGAGGATGTCTATGATTAACTTGTATAGAACATGAATCATCTTGCAGAATGTACATCTTTTTGAAATGGTAGATTAACTAGGGTTTTTTGGGCTAGTTTTTAACTTGTATTTCACAATCATCATATCCTATTGAAGAAAGGGACTTGTCACTCACTATTTGGTCAGTGCCTTTTATTCTACCATCATTTGTGCCATTTTCAAAAAGTTGCCAAAATAAAAATTACTTTTATGGTTGTGACATCATTAAAAAAATCTATTTTTCACAAATTCTGTCAAATTAGGGGTTTATGTGCCTCAAGTATGAAATATTTCTACCAAATTAATAAATCCAATATCGATTTCCTAGTTATTTCTTCTTCTTCTTGATTTTCGTATCTTTCTCCAATCACTGCTAGGGATGACAGTGGGGTGGGGAATCCCCATTTCCCGCGGGGATCTGCCCTGAACAGGGTGGGGATTTCTCGAAATATACCCCACGGGAGCGGAGACGGGGGTAATTTTCTCCCCGACTAGCGGGGCGGGGACGGAGATCATACTCCCCGCCCCGTGGGGATCCCCTTCCCCTTTTTCGTGGGTCCCGCCAATTTATATATATATTTTAATTAAATTATTATGAATAAATAATATATTTTTATATACACATTAATAATAATACAAAGTCCTCATTTATCATCCTCTTCTAAATGCATTAAAGTATTGAAAAAATTAATGAAAATGTAATAATATAATTTATCATTGTACTTTTAATATAGTATATAATTAAATAATATACTATCTTTTATACAAATTGAATAATTTTTTTGGTGATTTTGTTGACATTTTAGTTATATGTAATTTGTGGATTATTTTTATATATTAAAATATTATTTTTTTATACATTAAAAAATTAAATAAAAAACATTTTGTGGGCGGGACAGGAAGGAAATTTTCCCCGAGGGGCGGGGATGGGGTAAAAAAATTCCCCGCGAAGTTGGTGGGGATGGGGATGGAGATTGCTCCCCGACCCCACCCCGCCTCGTTGCCATCCCTAATCCCTGCATGAGACTTCATGGGGCAAAAATGAAAATGCATCAAAATTCCTGTTTTGTAAAAGTACAACCCAAAAAAAAAGAAGAATACCATTTACTCTTTGAATGACTAAAACCTTAGTAACAATTGAAATCACCCAAGTAATATTGACATAGAGTTACTCTTTTGGATATCTACAAGTTATCTTTTGAAATTACTTTTGAAATTACCCAAGAAATTGCTTGCATATTTGTCTAAATTTTACTTTTTCGGGATCAACTGGGCATGGCTATAAAAAAAAAAGGTATGCTATATAGTTAATATCATATATTTAAATTATTAATAGGTTACTATATTATCAAAAAAATATTAATACCACACCCCAAGTTTACATTTTTAGATCCGTCCCTACATAGGGTCATCAATATTTAATTGTTAACTACAAATTTTTCATAGCATAATTTAGTATAGTTACATCTAACATTAGGGGCAAAAACATATATACCCCTAGGGCACATATAGGTGCACAGATTTAGGTGTTATATACATATTTTTCAGGTGTTATATATATACTCTATAGGTGTTATGTTTCTTGGTGTTATAAATATACCCTACATGTATCATATGTATATAAGAGTATACATATGATACCAGAAGAATATATATATGATACATGTAGAGTATATATTTAACATCGTATGATGATTAATTTGGAGGCACAATGTCCATGGGGCACACAAGTGTCACTCAACATTAAAAGCAAAAGATCAAGACAAGAAGATCGATCCTTGCTGATCATGAAATTGATGAGACAAACTTGACGACCAAACCTAGTACAAACATAATGGGAAACCTACTAGATTGGCTTATGGAGGAGCAACCACCGGTGGAACCATAGGTACTCCCACCCGGACCATTTTTCGGTGGGAATGCCAGGGTTGTGCCGGTCGAGGGCACTACATGAGACCGTGGGTTCGTTGTTGGGACACCACCCGATTCCAATGGTGAGGATATCGGAGAAAATAATGATTCTCGAACCAGTGTAGGTGGATCAACAAGTACAGGAAATTGTTGCGGTTCTGCATCAAAACTCGATAAATTTTAAACAACGATCAATAAATAATGTCATATTTTAATATGGAGCACAATTAATGACCGACCTATAAGTTCGACTTACGTGTCCAACTATTAATAGCAAAAATAAAATAACACGCATAAAAATCTCACAGGAAGTTTGTTAACTTGGCTACATCTTAGCCCTAAAAAGAAATAACTTGATACTATTATACCATAAAACTATTCTCTTTGTATAATTTATATTTGGAATCAGAGTTTATTACTTTTTATGCCCCGTAAACTAGGGGGTCTGGCAATCTCGGACATTATTATATCGGGCTGGCCAATTTGGACATTATTGTTTAAAAATTAGCAATTTATGCCCAATTTCAACCCGAATGGCTTATTTGGGCTGAAATCGCACGTGCAGTGCACGTGTGACCCTAATTTCGGGTTTTTCGGGCCAATTTAGCTGACATGGAATAAAAATAAAGTAAAAATAAAAAAAATAAAAAACATTTTTTAAGAATAAAAAAAAATTAAAATCAAAATAAAAAAAAAATTGAGAATCCCCTCCCCGCCGCCCCCAAATTCGCTGCCCCTCCGCCGCCCCCCTCCCCCAATCCTCGCCGCCCTCCGCCATCCACCGACAGTAGCATCCACCTCGCTGCCCCTCCGCCGCCCCCCTCCCCCAATCGTTTCTCTCAATTTGGTAATCAGGAGAAGGGAATCTTCTTGGGATCGGTACATCATGGCCGCTAATCTTTCTCTTCTGGTTCATCTCAGTACTGTTGTTGTTCTCCATGAGAGTTGCAGAGAGAGAAGACAGAATTTTTAGGGAGTTGTTGTTCTCCATGAGAGTTGCAGAGAGAGTTGTTAGGGAGAGAGATATGAATGCAACAGAATTTTTTGTATTAATATTCTTCGACTTCGGATGAGGGAAGCTATTCAAAAAGTTGAGAATCCCCCTCCCCGCTGACCCCCCTCCCCCAAATTCGCTGCCCCTCCGCCGCCCCCCTCCCCCAATCCTCGCCGCCCTCCGCCGCCATCCACCGACAATAGCATCAAGGAGCCAACCCAACTGCCCAAAGCAAGATGTGGTGTGGAAATCTGGTGGTCTCCCCCTCCCCCGCCGCCCCCCTCCCCCAAATTCGCTGCCCCTCCGCCGCCCCCCCTCCCCCAATCCTCGCCGTCCTCCGCCGCCATCCACCGACGGGGTATGGATGAAGAGGAAGATGATGATTTTTTTAATTTCACTTTAATTTTGTTTTTTCTTTTAATACATTTTAATGTTTATTTTATGTTTTATTTCCACATCACCATTTTATATCCAAGTGACATTAATGTGTACAATTAAATTACATTTAAATATAAGATGTTGCCACATCAGCTAAATTGGCCCGAAAAGCCCGAAATTAGGGCCACACGTGCACTGCACGTGCGATTTCAGCCCAAATAAGTCATTCGAGCTGAAATTGGGCATAAATTGCTAATTTTAAAACAATAATGTCCAAATTGGCCAGCCCGATATAATAATGTTCGAGATTGCCAGACCACCTACTTTACGGGGCATAAAAAGTAATAAACTCTTTGGAATCATGTCTAGTAGTGTTGCATGGATCAACATATCAAAGAAGTATAGAAGTGGATAAACAGAAAGCATGAAAAAACAATGAAATAAAAAGGTAAAGTTGAAGAAAGTATTAGTATGAACTATGAATACAAACCAGGGCATTTAGGCTGGAGAGATGTGGACAACCTGCAGAGAAAACAGAGAAGATCATTGTGCAGTTAAGCCCGAAAAACAGGAATGAAATCGAATAGTCCTAAAACAGAATCAATTTTAAGACCATACGTTGTCCCAATGCTTCCACTGATAAAGCCAGTGTAAGTGCAAGAAGCCACACTGCATCCTCCACTCGATTCCTCTATTGTTGTGTTTCCGAGCATGAGGTTGCTGTTCGTGCACTCCATGCTCGAACAAGAAACTGCCAACGAAGCTGGCATGCATTTCAAACTGCAAAAGAATCCAAGTAAAACAAGTGTTAAATGCACTACACTATGTAACACGAGGTGTAACATCCTCGACTGCTTGGCATTGTTGACTCACTCACGACTCCCTGGTCCACAGCTGCACTGCACGCAGTGACTTGCTGTTATGGCATAGCTTCCGTTGGGCACCACTAAGCCATAGTCGGAGGCGTAGCTTGGGAAGCTGGACGCGCAGGCTGCAAACAACCTTATTATGTTTTGATGTGCAAAAACATGATCATTAAGACAAGCATTGTTTCTAAAATCACTATCTTTGTTGCGTGATCTTAACTGATCACAATGATAGAAGGTAACGAATGTAGTTCTTCAAGAGTATATGTTTCTGATCAGGAGAAAGAGGTCGATGCTACCAAAGAAGAAGTCGACACCACAAAGTTAGCAGTGAAGTTCGTCTTCATCTTGTTTTGTTTTCTTGCTTAGTTAGTAAATGGGAGTTTGGTATACTGATTTATTCATTCAATTATGTCATGATTTGCTCCTACACAATAGCAAATCTTTCCTCTTTCAAGATTCAATACTAATCTTTCTTATTCAAAAGTCTTACAAGATTCATTAATGTTGCCTTAAATGATTAATTAGGACTCATAAATATGTTTCATCTTGTATTGCATTGCTTTGTATTCACCAAAACACGTTGGTGAAACGACATTGAAATAGAAGATCTCGTGTGCTAAGTCGAGCCATCAAGATGTCATAAATAGCACCAAAAACAGAGTTCTTCATAAAATTTAAGAGAGAGATAGAGAGAGAGAGAGCTAACCAGAGAAGGGGATTGCAAGAATATCACCATCTTCAATCTCCGAATTCCCCAAAGCATTCACATTCATCAGATCACTCACAGTGGTGGTGTACCTAGCCGCAACCGCCGCCAACGTGTCGGCTTCTCTTACAACGTACGACATGTACACAGCCGGCAAGTTGTTGTCACTGTTGTTATAGCAGGTACACGGCAACGGAATATTCAGTTCAGTCCCCACGCCGATCACCGACGGGTCCGAAAGCTCAGAGTCTGGATTCGCCTCCCTGATCTGAGCCGCCGACACCAGGCCGCCGTACACGGTGGCGGAGATGGAGGAGAGCGTGTCGGAGGGGCGGGTTTTGTGCACGACGGAGCTCGTTCTGCGGATGCCGTCGACGCAGGCGCAGGGAATGGGGATTTTGAGGAAGAGCTGGGAGGGGAGGATGTAGTTCTCCACGTCGGAGAAGGAGACATCGACGGCGTTGGTGAGGAGGAGGGCGATGGGGTCGACGGAGAAGATGGCGGCGACTTCGGAGACTTTGAGGTCGGTGTAGAGAGTGTAGCCGACGAGGGAGGTGCAGGTTTTGGAGTATGAGCAGGGCTCTATGGTGGATTTCGCGGTGGCGATTGGGAGGAACGCGCCGAGGAGAGAGAATAGGATAACGCAGGTGGCGCGGCGACGGAGGAGGAGCCCCTCCATTGTTGCCGGTAGTGTAGAATTCAGTAGCTCGAGGAGATCAAGGAAACAGATCAGTAACGGAATCTAGGTCGCCATTAATAGGTGCTGCAGAAAACTGTGTAGGAGAGAGAGAAAGCTCTGAGAGGCGCCGGTGAGGACAGAAGTTGTCTGAATGAAAGTGTAACTCAGCGTCGGCGAGTGTGTCTGTGTGAGAGAGAGAGAGAGAGAGAGAGAGTTGCCATACTTGCATGCTTTGACTAATTTGCCACTTCATCATCATATTCATTTTATTTTTTCTCATAATTCAAACTCTTTTCTATAATTATAAAATTGAACCTTTATATTAAAACTTTAATTATAAAATTAAACCTTTATACTCCTCCACGCAGTGTTCATTATCTTAATAGTCCTTATAAATTATGCATTTCAATCAACAAACTTCATTTTATATATAAAATATTCAAGTGTTTTCCAGTTTATTTTTGACATTTGATAGATAAAAATTAATTCAGTGATATACACTTATTTTATCTTATAAAATTAACACAAAACACAAAATTGATATGGAAGGCTATTTTGGTACTTTCGATCACAAATGGAGTCCATGAACTGGTGGGCTTATTGGGTTAGAGGCCCACTTGTCACGCAACTTTGATTTGCAAATCGGTTTATGGCCCACATCTATTTGTCAACAACTGCTATAAGCCCACATGACTGTATTTGGAAAATTCTATACAATCACTCCTTTTCTTTTTTAGTTTTTACATCCAACATTATAATATTATTAGCTTTTAAGAAAGCAATTTCTGAAGTGGTTTTAATGTTATTTTTTGAAGGTTTTAATGTTATTTTTTGAAGGATATTTGATATCAATAGTGCTATGGTGTTGGAATAAATGTGGGAATTTATTAACTAAAATTAATCTGTTTATTCCTTCAATAAAATATTATCAATTATGTGACACCAAAGCATGCCCCGTATCACAAAATTGATTATTGGTGGTCAAATTAAAACCGAAGAAGGAAAAAGTTCAAGTTGGCACTCTTCAACATTCAGGAAATACTCGATTGACTCCCTTTTAACTTCTTTTCGTGGTTTGGTGAGCATGTTTGATTCGATCTATATCGCATTGAAAGTTGATGGAGTTACGGTACGATGAAATTCTTTGATTTTTTTTCTTTCCAATTGAAGTATCTAATTTTTTCCTACTACTTACAAGACAATGGATAAAACCCAATTGAAGAGAAGAAATATGGGAAAATATGTGATTGAAGTTTGAAACATGCTAAAATGAATGAGTTTGATTAATATGAATGTTTTCACATGTATTAACTAACAAAATATTTATTAATCTCATTAAGCTATTTTGAACCATACCCAAATAAATTTTGCCATTAGTTACAAACTTATGGCAATTAAGGCCCATTAAAACTTTGATGCATTATTGGGTGATCGTGTCTCAAATAATCTAAATTTATATATTTTATTAGAGCTTTGTTTTATTGGTACAATGTTTGTCGTTTTAAAAAAATTATTTAAACTAATATGAATTTATATCATAGGTATGTCGAGTTAAAGTATATATTGTGGACATTTCACTAAACAAATAATGTGGTTCAATATTTTAATATGAACTAGCACATTAGCCTTCAAATACATCAGATTTTAAAAAATATATGGTTAAAAAAAATTACACTGAATTAGTAAAATAAAATAAAAAAACTCTAAATATAATTTATGTAAATTAATATTAACATTATTATTAAATTGTCATGCATTTTTTTACCAAACTAGACTTTTAAGATTAATGTAAGAAATAAATTACTTTTAGTATCATTGTGATGTGTTGATATTGTTAAAGTTAAGTTCATCATCTCTTAAGCAAAAAGAGTAATTAAAATCAAACATCGGATTTTGTTTTATTACGCATAAAATCCTGCTTTGGCGTTACTTACTATAGGAATAAACTTTTTTATATAATAATTAAGATAAATAAATTCAGGAATAACTGTGAAATATTATTCCATAAAACATTGTCATGAAATACGAATTTTGGGAAAATGCAACGGAAACGATTACATTGAAATTTATTTCTTTCCGAACACACTTCTAAAATTATCAAGGAGTGAGAGAAATAAAATATTTACATAAATAAACATATTTGGAATTTGTAAAATAAAACTCTTTATTAAAATCTTCTATGACCTTGATAATATCGGCTACCAGCATGCCATGTTCGCGTACCCTGTCCTAAAACATTTAAGCATATAGGGGTGAGTGCAAGAAAAATCACTCAGTGGGGTGGAAAAAAGGGCACACATAAGCACGTCACTTTAAATCGTCAATTATTCACTGCACATAACATAGAAGATAAACATAACATTTCCTCGGGTCTTTAAGCCCGGCATGAATTTGGAGTTTTTAAATCCAACATAAATGGACCATAATTGAAACCCTCGGGTAGCTAGTTCGCCATGAAATCTGGAGTCTTTAAGTCCAGCGTGAAAGGGCCATATTTGAAACCCTTCGGGTATTTAACCTGCCGTGAATTGGAATTCCACCATGAACATTAACATTACATATATCACATTAAATTGGAAATAAACGCTGAAGGTCAACGTTCAAATCCCATAAGAACATCATAATCACTTTGATCACACATTACATAGTCGCATTTAGTCAAGCACGTTCACATTAATATAAAGCAGGAAACAACAAGAATTTACCCCCACTTTCGAATACTGCAATTCTCGTCCCAAAAGCTTCCGTTTGGCACGCTTTCCTATTCCTGTCCTTTGTTCGAATCTCCTACAAATTTTAGGAGTCATCTTAGTCTCTATCTTAAATATTTATAAAAGATATACAATATTACGTTCTAAGATATGACAATAACATAAAATTCTAGGACGATGGTGTACTCAAATATCTAGGGTTTAAGGTAATCGTAACCCTAAACTAGGGTTTTTCCTACTTGAAGCTTAAAACGTCGTTTTCATCAATTAGAGATTAAAACTAACATTTATAACACGGTACAATATAAAATATACTCATCGTTGAATTTTGGGGTCGAAATACAATTTCCGTGCAGGGAGTGAGCCGACGATGAGCCCATCACCGGCAGTGTTGGCAAGCGGCGGCGAACGGCAGCTGAGTGGCAGGGACGGTGAAGGGCCTCGACAGTTTGACGAAAGAAAAACGGGACACAACAATTGCAGGAAACAATAAATTTTACCCCTTGAAGTCCCATAAGCTTTTCTGTAAAATTCCTCCTTTCCCTTCTTTATGTTTGATGAATCAAACATTTGGGGAAGAAGGAGGATAATTCACTTGTACAGGTGCAAAGAAAAGCTACACGTGTGAAACAGCAAATAACCAAGTGTGATGACAAGGCTTCCTCAAAGAAATTGGCTGAATAATTTGGGCTCTAGTTTGGGCTATTTCATGATTTTAGTTGGGCCGAGAAAACTAATATTTGACTCCCACTTTGGGCCAAGTATTGGGCTACCACCTAATAATATACACATATGTATATCTATATGAATTATGTACTTATTTTGGGTGTTACAAAATATTTCAGGATTTTAAAATTATTATTGGAATACAAATTTTAATTCTTATATGAAAACTCAATTTTCTTTTCATAGTGTACTTCTCAATTATTTTATTGATGTTAATGTATTTTTATTTCATTTAAAGACAATTAATATGTTTTAAATTAATATGTGATTGTCAAATATAACTATATCAACGACTCATGTCCAGAAAGTCTGAAAGTATGGTTCATTCCCATACAATTTGGGCCCAAATATGTCATCCAATTTAAAAGTTGGCAAAATTTCGAATTTACTATCCTAAATTTCAAATAATATTATTCGAAAATATCAAATAATATTCGAATAACCCGAAAAAATAGGGCTATTCGAAAATTATTTGATATTTTCGAATAACCAATAATTTATTCCCTATTTCTTCTAAGTTATTCGAACAATATTAAATTAAACTTTTGGTTATTCGAAAATTTATATCGAAGTTATTCTAAGTTCTTCTAAGTTAAATATTTTTCTTCTAACTTAAACAATATTGATTAAGTTCTTCTAACTTATTTGAACTTAAACAATATATCTAACTTAAACAATATTAAGTTCTTCTAAGTTATTCGAAAATTTATATTGAATAATATATATGTTAAGTTATTCAATAATGTATATGTTAAGTTATTCGAAAATATTAAATTAAACTTTTTAACAAGTCAAAAATATGTTAACAATCCTATTTAATATATAATTAAATGTAAATTACTAATTTATGAAATATTAAGATTGAAATTTAAGAGTATAGTGTTACTTACTTGAGAGTTCGAGAGAGATGATGTGCCAAACTATTGAGAGTTCGAGAGAGATGATGTGCCAAACTACTTCGACGAATTCAATTGTAAGCTTTGAGTAAATTAAATTTTGTTAAATGAATTCTCTTATAAAATTCACATCTCTAAATAGATGTAAATTTTACTGTAACACCTGTGAATGTAATATTTCACTATAGTATTTCACTCTAGTATTCGTTCTCTGAATGTAATGTCAATTAATTCTGAAAAGTAAAATAAACACTATTTCATTCTGAAAAGTAAAATAAACGCTATTTCATTCTGAAAAGTAAAATAAGCAGTATTGTAATATCATTTCACTCTGTCAAAAGTAAAATTAAAGTCACATGCATGCAAAGAAAAAAATAGTAAGTTTGAATAAAATTGTAACAATGCAAAGAAAAAAAATAGTAAGTTTGAATAAAATTGTACCAATAATAGGACAAAAATAAAAAAATGGGAAAAAAGAAAAATATAAATCTAAAATAAATAAAATAACAAAAATAAATGAAAAACTAAAATTATACCATATAATTTTCGAATAACCCTAAAAAATAGGGTTATTCGAACAATAAGTGTAATTTTCGAATTAATAACCTTATTTTTTAGGGTTATTCGAAAATTATAAGATATACATTGAATTCATGTTCAATCATTGTCAATCATCCAATCATTGACAATTATTGAAAGTTTGAATCAGTCAAAAATATGGTATTTTGATATATTAAGTTATATTACATGACATTTTTATACAATAACTTATAATAAATGGTAAAATTTTCTTTTGTTATATAAAATATGGCATTTTGGTACATTTCCTCTTTAAATTAACCCATTGATAAATCAAGACTAAAAGACATTGACTTGGAAGTTGTTTAGTCTTCCCACTAAAACTAAGTAAAACACATGACTTAGAAGTATAGTCTTCCAACTCAAACAATTAAACAATGCATAGCTAGCTGTAAAGTTTCTTATTTTGGTTCAATGCTTTGGATAAGGAAGGGTACTATATTACAAAAATTATGATGGAACTTCTATGTTCAATTAGCTTCATCATTTAATAAATTTGTACATATTCAAGTAAAATGAAAAAAACAATTTGTTTATAGTATAATACTCCCTCCGTCCTGGCTAACTTTGCCTAGGTTGACCGGCACGGATCTTAAGAAAAAACTGTTGACTTTGATGTGATGTGTTATTTTAATGTTTTTGAGTGACAATTTTGTAATTAATGTGTGCTTTTTGAGTGCAAAATAAGTAAAATGAAAGAAATTGAGGGGTAAGAGAGTAAATTTTCTTTGTCATTTTTGGGTTGGTAAAATAAGATGAGACAAACAAAAATGGAAAGTAAACAAAGTTAACAGGGACGGAGGTAATATGAAATAATGAATATAACATTAATTTGTATTAATATGAACTAGAATTAAAAAATTTATCTTTACTCATTTAAAAAATACAAATACAAAATAAAAATGTTTAAATTAAAATTATGTTAGAAAATTAAGATTAATATTTTAGTATTTTATTATTAAAATGAAAAATTGAAATCAAAATTAAAGTAATACTAATTTAGATTAAATTATTTAATTAAAATTTAAACTTATAATTTAAACAAATTTAAATACATTAATCAAATTTAGAATTTTAAGCCACAAATAAGACAAACTAATTTAATATAAGTTAAATTAATTTCATTTCATTTTCAAATTTTTTAATTATGCTAAATATGTGTTTGAATTTTTTAAATAAACCAAGATCATTTAATTTTACTTAATTATAATACTAATTAGCTTCTTCTTTTTTAAATTATTCGTTTATCAAGAAATACTTTTCAGATTTTAATTGAATAATTAAAACATAATTAAGCCTAATTTTATATTGAATTGTTAATGTTGATTTTGAAATTATAATTTTGCATTTTGAGTAAATTAGTAAAGATAACTTGTTTATGCAATTAAATATTTCAGGATTTTAAAATTATTATTGGAATACAAATTTTAATTCTTATATGAAAACTCAATTTTCTTTTCATAGTGTATTTCTCAATTATTTTATTGATTTTAATGTATTTTTATTTCTTTTAAAGACAATTAATATGTGATTGTCACATATAACTATATCAACGAATCAGGCCCAGAAAGTCTGAAAGTACAGTTCATTCCCTTACAATTTGGGCTCAAATATGTCATCCAATTTAAAAGTTGGCAAAATTTCTGAATTTACTATCCTAAATTGCAAAGCCTGAAATTAAGGTTTCGAGTGCATTTCATATACAATTTGAGCCCAATTGAACCATTCATGTTGAAATTTGACAAAATTTCTAACTTTTCAATGTGCTATATTATCGTAAATTGCCAGGCAGAAAAGTTACTATTCGAATTCATGGTATATAACAAATTCATGTGTGGTTTGAATTATTCATTTTCTAATTGATTTGAATATCATTAAAACTATTTATTGAATAATTTGAACATATAAATATCTATTGATTTGAAAATTCTAAAATTTCAAATCATTGAACTCCATGTACTTAATAACTCAATTTTATTTCCAGCTAAGGATGGTAGATAAGTTTGTGGTGCTCACAGCTTCAAAATTTATAAATCAACAATAAAAACAAATTGACTTGGAAGTTATGAAGTCTTGCGAATCAAACAAATTAAAAGACATTGACTTGGAATTAAGTATAGTCTTCCTACTCAAACAAAATAACTGTAAAGTTTCTAATTATTTTGGCTCAATGCATTATTGGAAAAGGAAAGGCACTATATATATGGGTACAACAAGTATGATGGAACTTCTTGGTTCGATTTAATGCATATTATATTGATTTTCTAAGTATATAATTTGTTCCAATTTGATTGTAAAAAAAGGTGGGAATTATGTATTTTAAAGCCATAAAATTGGTGCTAAATTAATAATGTACTCGAACATTTTTGTTCGATTAAAGTTTTTAGGGCAAGCCACTAGTATGAGTTATTTGTTAGACTTTGGGAAATAGAGGACCATTGAGAATTTGGGAAATTATGATTATTGAAAAACTTGTGTTCAATTTTAGACATCAGCTACAACAATTTCTCAGGTTTGATCCCTTCCCAACTGTCAAAATTACGTCGTTTAAAGGAGATCAACGTTGGATTTAACGACTTGAGTGGAGGTATACCATCATGGCTTGGATGGTTATCTCAACTTGAACATGTGCGTATGAGTAATAACTCCTTCTGGGGTAGAATCCCTCCTACTCTCTTCAACATCTCATCTTTGATAGAAATAAATGTGAGATCCAATAAGCTAAGAGGAAAGCTTCCAGATGAGATATGTTATAATACTCCAAGACTTAGAGCTCTGTATCTGTCGGTAAATGAACTAGAGGGCGAAATTCCAGCTAATATCGGAAAATGCCGAGAGATGGAGGACCTGCGCTTGCCACTCAACAAATTCAGCGGAGAAATACCAAATGAAATTTGGAGTTTGAGTAAGCTTAGGATTTTATCTCTATTCTCAAACCACTTCACAGGTATGTAAGATCAACATTTAATTAAATTGATTCAACATGCATATTTTAAATTGAATTTATGACATGTCTTTGAAGGGAGAATTCCAGCAAATATAGGGAAATGCAGTGAGCTTGAAAACCTTGACTTATTTGCCAACAATTTGAGTGGAAGCATCCCAACTGAAGTTGGAAGTTTGAGCAAACTGAGGGAATTATATCTCTACCAAAATCAATTCACAGGTATACACAAAAAAAAAAATGTTTTTTTATCATCTAAGTTTGGCTCATTAGATTGTTGATTCTCTATCTTTCACCTTTTGATTTTTAGTCCTCTAGTATATATATTTGTTCTTAAAAAACAAATCTTCTACTTGTTTTTTGGCTGCAAAAGCTAAAATATCCTAATTTCTTCCATGGTCCAACTACCCATCTTTCTTCCCATTGTGCAACATTATTTGTGTCGTGGAGTAACGGAGTCTACTAGCCCTTGGCTAATGGTATTATAATTTTTTCATGGAAGATAAAAGTTCCTTTTTGTTTTAAAGATAAAATTGGATAAAATGTTAGTGTTCAAACAAAGTGGGTATGAAAAGTGCTTCTTTTATCCAAATAGAGTAGAAAAGAATCTCACCTGGCTATTATGTCTCTGTATTTTTATATTTTTAGATAGATATACTACACTAGATGTATTTCACCTAACCTAACAACATTTACAAAACCCCTTTTCTATATTCCAGTACACACACACACACAAATTGCTAAAATGCATAGTTGTTTATTTATTAATGATCTTGTAAATAATGCAGCAAGATGAGTGGGTAGTTTGTCGTGTGTTCCAAAAGAGTGCTGCAGGGAAAAAGTACCCTTCAAGCCACACAAGGGCAGTAAACCCCTTCACTTACAATCTTGAAATGCCCCAAAACTCGATGCAACCACAAATGATTCAGCCAGATAACTTCCAGTTCCCTGCAAGAAATTACATGACTCCAGCTGATATTCAAGAACTCAACAAGGTTTTTGGCGGGGCCGCCTCGAGTACCATGATCAACTTGCCAATGCAGCAGCACCAGGCGGTGGCTGTTTCACCATATCAGGCCTGAACTTGAATCTTGGAGGCGGTGCCGCCTCGGCTCAGCCCCTGATGAGGCCGGGAATGAGCCAGCAAGATGTGCTGGGTGGTGGTGTGGGCATGGGTGTTGATCAAGGTGGAGGATATGAGGGAGAGATGAGTGGTGGGAGCGCAATGAATAACAGGTTTATGGGCCTGGATCAGTGTGGTGATTTAGATAACTATTGGCCTTCTTATTGATATATGGTAGAAACAACAAGATCATTTGGAGGCAAGTGTATTATATATTTGGAAGGTAGGTGTATTATATATTTACAATATATATCATGGAAAAGATCAATATCATTGCTTAAATCATTAAAAACAATGATTGGATTTAATTTTGTCCAAATAGTACTTTGATGATTTGATCAGTTTTTATATAAACGCATTACATTAATGTATGTTGTTAAGTGTATACTACTACTATTATGAAATGCATTTTAAAAGCTGAAAATTATTACAAGTGTACATGTTACTTTTCATAATATAGTCTATTTTCTATGTGATTTTCAGGTTCCATCCCATATTTTCTATTCAATATATCAAGTTTGAATTTATAACATGCATGTCTTTGAAGGGAGAATTCAGCAAATATAGGGAAATGCAGTGAGCTTGAAGTGCTTTCATTATCTAGCAACAATTTGAGTGGAAGCATCCCAACTGAAGTTGGAAGTTTGAGCAAACTGAGGGAATTATATCTTGGCGGAAATCAATTCAAAGGTATACATAAAAAGTTTTGATCAGGCAGCATGTATCATTGATTCAATATATATTTATCAATTTATCAAATTAAACTATATATATTCTTCATTATTTATTGGGCTTCTAATCAAGAATTTACAACATTATTGTCAAACAAAATTCATTGAAATTCATTGTTTGGATACTTACTTTATTTTCCATGTGATATTTGGATGCATTACAATTTCAGGAGGAGTTCCTGCAGAATTAGGAAACCTTTCACATTTACAGATATTACGCATCCTATAGATTCTATTCTTTTCAAACAATGCATTAATTTTATGATGATTATATAATACTGAATAAACTAATGCAAAACTTTCCTTATAACCTCCTCAATTCCCAATCTCATCTACATATTGAACCACTTAAAAAAAAAAGTTTTTTTATCCTCTAAGTTTGGCTCGTTAGATTGTTGATTTTCTATCTTTCACCTTTTGATTTTTAGTCCTCTAATAATATATCTCATTTATTATATAAAATGAGAGAACTAAAATTTTATAACAAATAAAATTAATGAGAAAAATCAAAATTTAAGTGCATTCAAAATTTTATCATAAGTATAAAAAGGCATGATATCAAATTTAACTATATATTGTAAAATAATATGTAAATAAATATAATAATTAGAAATTTAAAAAAAAAATCATGCACATTATGAATTAGAATATTTTATGCATATATTGACTTTACAAAAACTAGTCAATCGATTATAATATTTTCAATATATATATACATATATAGTTTTATATCGATTATAATATTGATATTATGACCCCATATTATTTCAATATATATTATGGAAAAGAATATCATTGCTTAAATCCTTTACTAAGCAATGATTGGATTTAATTTTGTCCAAATAGTACTTTCATGATTTGAGTTTATATATAAAAGCATTACATTAATGTATGTTGTTAAGTGTATACTACTACTATTATGAAATGCATTTTAAAAGCTGAAAATTATTACAAGTGTTATGAAAACATGTTACTTCTCATAATATAGTCTATTTTCTATGTGATTTTCAGGTTCCATCCCTTTTTCTCTATTCAATATATCAAGTTTGAAGAGAGTAGATCTTTCATTTAATGATCTATCAGGTAGACTTTCTTCAAATATTGGGCTTTCAATTTTCAATCTTGAAGTGCTTTATTTGCAAAGTAACAGACTGAGTGGGCCAATTCCAAGCTCTATCAACAATGCTTCTAAACTTACTCTATTGAGCTTGAATATGAACGAATTCAGTGGCATAATCCCTAGTTTTCGTAATTTAAGGCTCTTAAAAGAACTTCGAATTTGGGGTAATAATTTGATTGGTAGTGAATCCCCAACCCAAGAATTACGATTTCTCTCTTCATTAACTAGTTGTCAACAATTGAGGAACTTGCAAATATCATTGAATCCACTTATAAGTGGCATTCTCCCAACTTCAATTGGTAATTTTTCCCCTTCTTTCCAAGGTTTCCATGCAAAGGGATGCAACATTCAAGGAATTATTCCTTCAGAAATTGGAAACTTGAGCAATTTGATAGACATCGATTTTGGTGGAAATCAAATTAGGGGCTTCATCCCCACAAGGATAGGACAATTAAGGCAAGTGCAGAGACTAAATCTTGATGGTAATCAATTACAAGGCTCTATCCCTAATGAAGTTTGTGAGATGAGTAATTTGGGGCATTTGGATTTGGGAGAAAACATGCTAATAGATCCAATTCCTGAATGCATTGGTGAATTAAAATCTCTAAGATACATCTGGTTAAACTCTAACAAGTTGCAATCCACCATACCTCCCAGCTTTTGGAATCTTACAGATCTCTTGATTGTAAACTTGTCGTCGAATTCTTTGAGTGGACAGCTTTCATCTCAAATCTCAAATTTCAAGGCAATATATCAGATAGATTTGTCAAATAATCACTTTTCTGGAGAGATTCCAAGCTTAATTTCAAGTTGCCAATCACTAGAAGTACTAAACTTGTCAAATAATCAATTCGGAGGATATATCCCTCCATCATTGGGAAGTACCAAAGGCCTGATTGTCTTGGACTTATCTAACAACAATCTTTCTGGAAAGATACCAAAGTCTTTGGAAAACCTCAGATATCTTGAATATTTTAATGTGTCTTACAACAACTTGGAAGGAGAGATTCCAAATGGGGGCCGTTTTGTTAACTTCATTGCTCAATCGTTTGTTGCCAACACTGCACTATGTGGTGCAGAGAAATTTGAAGTGTCACCTTGCTCAGAAACTCATAAAAGTTCAGGATCAAAAAGTGTTCTCCACTTAATCAAGTATATTTTGCCATCCTTCATTTCAATTATTGTTCTGGTGATTGTCATACTCATGCTCGTAAGAAAACGTAAGCAGAAGAGAACATCGTCATCATTTGAAGCTACTTCACTAGCCATTCAATGGAGAAGGATTTCATATAGAGAACTTCAACGAGGAACAAGTTTTTTTAGTGAAACCAACCTACTTGGAAGCGGAAGCTATGGGTCCGTATTCAAAGCAATACTTTCCGACGGGCTAACTGTTGCAGTTAA
Source organism: Scutellaria baicalensis (assembly GCA_005771605.1). Classification (NCBI taxonomy): domain Eukaryota; kingdom Viridiplantae; phylum Streptophyta; class Magnoliopsida; order Lamiales; family Lamiaceae; genus Scutellaria; species Scutellaria baicalensis. The sequence goes on along the minus strand of CM016725.1, from coordinate 24,268,665 downwards.
AGTGTTCAACTTACAGTTAAAAGGAGCTGCCAGGAGCTTTGATACTGAAAATGAAATACTGAGCTCCATTCGCCATCGCAACTTAGTCCCCATAATTGGTTGTTGTACTAATATTGAGTTCAAAGCCTTGATTCTTAAATACATGCCAAATGGAAACTTGGAGAAATGGCTACACTCTGACAGTTCAAGTTTGGATTTGGTGCAAAGATTGAAAATAACAATAGATGTTGCATCAGCGTTGGAATATCTTCATCATGGTTATACATTCCCTGTTGTTCACTGCGATATAAAGCCAAGCAACATCTTGCTCGATGAAGATATGATTGTGCATGTTGCTGATTTTGGCATTTCCAAACTTTTTGATAAAGGAGAGATTATGATCCATACCCAAACCTTGGCGACTATAGGTTATGCGGCACCAGGTATCGTACATGAATGTCTTAAATTGTAGTTTCTCTATATTATTTATATCTTATATTCTCAAAATTGTAATGCATATACCAGAGTATGGATCGGAAGGAAAAGTATCCATAAATGGCGATGTATACAGTTTTGGAATATTGCTGTTGGAGATGTTTGCAGGAAAGAAACCAACAGATGACATGTTTAGTGAGGAAAAAGGCTTAAAAGAGTGGGTGAGTAAAGCATTACAAGAAAATGCAATAAGTGAAGTTGTTGCCCCAGGTTTAGTAACGAGAGAAGATCGATATTCCTCTATGCATGAACAATGTGTCTCGTCCATTTTTGAGTTGGCTATGAAATGTTTGGTCATTTCACCTACTGAAAGAGTGAACATGATAGAAGCAGCAACCACTTTGCATAAGATCAAAGCAACAACTGTAGCCGGCACAAGAAGGCATCAACATTATATGTAGCCACACAAATAAACATAGTACGTACGTACTATTTCAATTTTCTATTGCAAAACTATTAGTTTCTATGACATTAAATTTCTAAACCTTGGTGTTAATTTTTGTTTTGTTGCTAATATTTCTCCACAAAGTTCAAAGCTATATCAAATTCATGCATAAATAAACACACATAGGATAGATGTGATAGTAGGTTAATATCATAATCAGGCAAAGATGATTTTTCACAATCCAAAAGGCTTATCAATATTATAGTGGTCCAACAGACACAAATATATGATAGAATTAAGCACATAGCCCTTATTACAAACTTTAACCAAGTATAATATAGTAGGATCAATATCTTTAAATTTATTAGACACTCAACACTGCCTTCTCTCCTTAAAGCATAGTCACAAACTCACTATATCTGACCTGGAATTTCATACGTCATACTCATGTTTCAGCAGAGGATCGGTCGTAAGCACCCTACTATCTCATCCCGTGTCCGATCTCCTCTCGTTGAGTTTAACCATAATTGCACCCTCAAAAAGAAATGAAACTAGGCAATTATTAGTATGATCTTATAATTCATGCAATAAAGTGATGGTATTTGAAGGTTGGATATTGGTGAGAGATGTGTTTTAGTATATATGAACTTAGGATAGGAGGGAGGTTTAAGGAAAGATTTAGTAGAAAATAGTTGAAAGTTTTTTAGGTAGGGTGATAAGGATTTTGAAAGCTACACTTTCACTTTATTGCTTTGGTTTATAGTTCACATCTTACAAATGAGCTCCTCCCATATTTATAAGAGGTCTTAGAAGTTTCCAGAGTATTCTTTCATGTTCTATTTCTAGATTACTCTGGAATACTCTTCTTCTCTCTTTATTTGTTCTACTTCTAGAATATTCTAGAGTATTCTTCTTTTCTATATTATTCTTTTACTTCCTAGAATACTCTAGATACATCTATAAAATTCTAGATCATTCTATAAAATTCTAGAGAATTCTAGAAATGTGCATCACTTTCTAATACTCTTTCTTGATGCATATTTCTGTGACTCCAATTTTTCTTCGTAGTGTCTCGAACTTTCCTCGAGGTAGTGCTTTTGTAAAAATATATGCTAGTTGGTCTTCAGTCCTGCAGTACTCCAACTCGATTTCTTTGTTTGGTTCTGCTTCTCGAATGAAGTGGTACTTGATCTTTATGTGTTTAGTTCTGCTATGGAACACTGGGTTTTTTGCGATAGCTATTACTGATTTACTGTCGCAATAGATTTTGGTAGCATCATCCTGCGACTCTCCCATGTCTTCAAGTATGTATTTAAGCCAAATAGCTTGACTTGTAGTCATTGCTGCTACTATGTATTCTGCTTCGGCTGATGATTGTGCAACCGTTGGTTGTTTCTTAGATGCCCAAGAAAATATTCCTGAACCCATTGTAAAGGCATATCCTAATGTGCTCTTCATGTCGTCAACAGAGCCTGCCCAATCACTGTCAGTATAGCCAAATAACTTTGAGTCAGATGTTGATTCATACCATATGCCGAAGTTTTTAGTTCCTTGAAGATATCGGAGTACTCGTTTTGCCGCTCCATAGTGAATCTGACTTGGATCCTGCATAAACCTTGATAAGAAGCTCGTTGTGTACATGATGTCAGGTCGAGTCGCTGTTAGATAGAGTAGACTTCCGATCAAGCTTTGAAATTTTGAGATGTCTGCCTTTGGTGAGCCATCATCTTTTTGTAGTGCTTTAGAGCTGTCAAGTGGGGTGGCAACGGTCTTGCACCCTTCCATCTTGAACCTTTTTAATAAGATTTCGGTATATTTCTTTTGTGAGATAAATATACCATCTTCTCTTTGGTTTATCTCGATCCCGAGAAAATAATGCATCAAGCCCAAATCGGTCATCTCGAATGTCTTCATCATGTCTTCTTTGAACTCCTTAATCATTGTCTCATTGTTTCCCGTGACTATTAGATCATCCACGTATAAAGAGACAATCAGTTTATTTTTCATACCTTGGGTCTTGATGTATAGTGTATGCTCGCTCGGGCTTCTCTTGAATCCAAGCTTTGTGAAATAATTGTCGATTCTGCTATACCAGGCTTGTGGGGCTTGTTTTAAACCATAAAGTGTCTTTTTTAATCTGAGAACTTTATCTTCTTGCCCTCGTATCACGAACCCTTGAGGTTGTTCCATGTAGATTTCTTTTTCAAGATATCCATTTAAAAAGGCTGACTTCACATCAAGTTGGTAAATCTTCCATCTCCTTTGTGCAGCTAGCGCAACAAGTGCTCAAATAGTGTCGAGTCGGGCTACTGGAGCGAAAGTCTCGTTGTAGTCGATCCCTTGTACCCGTGAGTAACCCTTTGCTACTAGTCTTGCCTTATGTTTGTTAATTGAGCCATCTGGGTTAATCTTTGTCTTATACACCCACTTAACTCCAATAGCTTCTTTGTTGCTCGGTAGATACACCAACTCCCATGTTTCGTTTTTCTCGATCATTTTGATTTCTTCTTCCATGGCTTTTATCCATTCTTTTTCTTTGACGGCAACTTCAAAGCTTTCGGGTTCTAGGGTCACAAAGTTGCAACTCTCGTATATATCTCGTAGTAGTCTTACTTTTCTGGGAGCAGAATCTGGAGAAGATTCTTCTTCAATTGAGATAGAAGATGGTGATGGTGTCCTCGGACTAGAAGGTTCTGGGGCTTCACTTGGAGCTTCACTAGAAGATTCTGGAGCACCTGGTCCTTGGTCTTCGGTAGGATGTCATAGTGGTGGTAGCATTATATTTTGTTTTTCTACCTTTTCTTCTTCCCAATTCCATGTAACATTCTCATCAAACTCGACGTCTCGACTAATAATTAGTTTCTTACTTTTAATACTATAAATTCTATAGACTTTAGACTGAGAGCTGTAGCCAAGAAAAATACCTTTCTCTGTCTTCTCCTCCAGTTTGTGTCTCTTCTCTTTTGGGATGTGAACGTAGCAGATACTCCCAAAGATTTTGAGATGTTGTGCTGATGGCTTTCGTTCGCTCCATGCTTCTATTGGTGTTTTATTTTGTACTGCCTTTGTTGGACACCTATTTAGCAGATAGACAGCGGTGTATACTGCTTCTGCCCAGAACTCCTTTGGCATGTTCTTTTCTGCTAGCATTGTTCTGGCCATCTCCATCACAGTCCTGTTCTTCCTCTCTGACACGTCATTCTGCTCTGGAGCGTAGCCAACTGTCAATTGATGATTGACTCCTTCCTCCTCACAGAACTTATTGAATGCGTTAGAGGTGTATTCTGTACCTCTATCGCTTCGTAAGACTTTGATTCGGCGACCGCTTTGGTTCTCGACCAAATTCTTAAATTTCTTGAATATATTAAAGACTTCTGTTCTTTCTTTCATAAAGTATACCCACGTCATTCTTGTATAGTCGTCAATAAATAGAATGAAGTACCTGTTGATAGGTAGAAAATATATGCATTTAATTGTTGATTTAATTGGATTCTTATTATCTTTTATTTGATTGAATGCATTGTTTTCGTACCTATATGCTCTTTTGAACTTGAGATACTTCATATTTTATTTTCTTGATTAATATAGGAATTTTTGAAGTATTTTGGAGTTCATTAGACCGAGGCCCAAACGTAATGAAAATCAAAGAGAAGGCCCAGCAACTAAAAGAAGCCCAAATGTTGAAAAGGAATTAAATGGGTCTAACCAAAGGAAGGCCCAAACCACTTTGAAAAGGAAAGTTTTGCCAATTTAATCCCTAAGCCACCAAGCAAGAAAGGGGGGGACGGCAGTTTTGAGAGTTTTTGGAGGGATTGAGTGGGAGAGAGAGTTTAGGAGAGAGATTGAGTCACACATATTTTTGCTTTATTCCTATTTTCTTTGATGGATTTATCAACTACTTTTGTGGATCCAATCGAGATGACGATTGGCTAATTCTTCAATTCCGGTTAGCAGAGATGTTTGAACCCAATTATCTTTTCATGTTTTAATTAATCCCGTTGTCCCTCTCAATGTTTTGATTGGAATTGATTTTGTTATCTGTGATGAATGATTTCAATTATTGATACTTGATTTAGATTCGCGACCTAGGTTAAGTGTTTGATAATTGATTGCTAGAATCTTAAATCATGAATCCTAATTGTTGTGGTTTAATTTTCATTGGTAGTAAATTAGAGGTCGCGCATCTCTAGGGTAGCACAATCCTAGATTATCAAATCGAACTTGTGTATTTGGAGTCTAGTTCACCCTATCGTCTTGGTAATCAATGCGTTTAATGAATTAAATCTAGAGAGCTTATTCTAGGTTGTTCAATTAAATAGGGTTAATTAGTGATCTTATCCTAATTTAACTAATCATAAGAGACGATTTGATTTAACAGAGTTTGTTGTTAGATTAGGGGTGATAATTCCATGATAATCTGAGAGAGGGGGTAACATTGATTAAGGCGTAATTGATATTGGGGGATAACTGAACTGTTAACTGAAATGCTTTTTATTAATTGATTTCTGTTTGATTTGTTTTCTAGATCTTTAGTAATTTTAGTTTAATTATCAATCAATCTGATAACCCCCCATATTTCTTGTTCCTTTGAATTTAGACATAAGTAGACATAATTGAATTGTCACTCTCCGTGGGATCGACTCCGACTTACTCTATCTACTAGTTAGTTAGGTTAGGAAGGATTTTTATTTAATTTTATCGCGTCACGACAGCGCGGTCAAATTTGGCGCCGTTGACGAGGAGTGATTTAAATTTGATTGTCTCATCTTTTGTCTTTTTCTGTTTTTATTTTAAAAAAATATCAATTTTCGAATTTTGGTCGAATTTCACTGTTTCCAAGTCTGCTCTAATCGGATTCAGGAGGTGGTAGTGTAAACTCCAAAGCTCGCTTAGCTTGTTGCCTTAGAACTCGATCTCTCCGGGTAATTTCAGGGTAAAATTCCAGGTCCTTATTACCCTGAGAACGAGTGCGCATCCACAACCTGAAATCACAAAATTCGAGTGAGAAGATTCGAATTTTCAGCAAGGAAAATCAGACTAATTCGATGAAACAGTCTGCAGAATTCGACACTAGAAGAGATGGGTCACATTGGGTTCCCAGTGCGAAAAACAGAGCAAAACAAAGCAAACTTGGAAACAGTGAAATTCGACCAAAATTCGAAAATTGATTTTTTTTAAATAAAAACAGAAAAAGACAAAAGATGAGACAATCAAATTTAAATCATTCCCCGGCAACGGCGCCAAAATTTGACCGCGCTGTCGTGACGCGATAAAATTAAATAAAAATTCTTCCTAACCTAACTAACTAGTAGATAGGGTAAGTCGGAGTCGATCCCACGGAGAGTGACAATTCAATTATGTCTACTTATGTCTAAATTCAAAGGAACAAGAAATATGGGGGTTATCAGATTGATTGATAATTAAACTAAAATTACTAAAGATCTAGAAAACAAATCAAACAGAAATCAATTAATAAAAAGTATTCCAGTTAACAGTTCACCTGTTTTTCTCGACTGTTGGTGTCCTCATTGGGCCGCACACATCTGTATGGATTAGCTCCAATTTTTGCTTAGCTCGCCATGTTTGTCCGGAGGGAAATGACTTTCGAAGTTGTTTTCCTTCCATGCATGTGTCGCATATGCCATCTTTTATTTGTATGGCTGGAAGATCTTTCATCATATTTTTCTGGTGGAGAACTTTTAGTCCTTGGAAGTTGAAGTGCCCGAACCTTCGGTGCCATAGCCAGGATTGATCTTCGTGGGCTTTTAATGCTGCCTCAACGTACTGCCAGCGAATAGGAAAATTTCTTTGTTGCTGCATTTTGACTACAACAATTTCAGAATTTTTATTTTTGTCGTATATGGTGCATGAGTCTCCTTTGAATAGTAGTGAGTATCATTTCTCTGTCATTTGACCCACGCTAAGTAGATTTGTGTCAAGCTTAGGGACCAGCAGTACATCGTGGATGAATCGCGTACCTTTCTTCGTGTTGACCGCAATAGTTCCCTTTCCTTCGACGCTCACTAGGTCTCCATTTCCGAGCTTCACTTGTGATTTAATGATTTGTCGATATTTTGGAAGATCTTGTCATCTCCTGTCATATGGTTGCTGCAGCCACTGTCTATGAACCAAGTGTTGTTCTTTAATTCTGATGCAGCATGGCATGCGTAGAATAAGTTGTTTCTGCTTTGCTCCTCCTCGGTGTAATTAGCTTGGTGTTTTTGTTTGAAGGACAATCTTTCTCCAGGTGACCAAATTTTCCACAATTTTTACATTGTGGTTTATCTCGGTTCCAACAATCTTTTTCAAGATGGTTGGTCTTCTTACAAATGTTGCATGGTGGGTACTTATCTTTTCTTTTATAATTATCACAGCCACCTTGATTTTTATTTCTTTCTCTATTTTTCTTCCCACCATTTCTAGAATTCTGAGACCGTATGTTGAGTTTAGATTGAAATGCGTTTTCTACTGATTCGTTTTCACGCATACTCAATCTTTTCTCATAAGCTTCAAGTGAGCCTATCACCGATAATTTTTCTATATCTTTAGTTTCTTCAGTTGTAGTGACGATAGGATCATATTTAGCTGGGAGAGTGATTAGTATTTTTTCTACTACTCTCTTCTCGGTGATATTTTCTCCATATCCTTTTAGTTGATTAACTACTTCTCTTAATCGAGTGTAGTAGTCTTTTACGGCCTCAGATTCTTTCATTTTCATATTTTCCAACTCCCTTCTTAGAGTTTGGAGTTTGAGATTGCGTACCTTATCACTTCCTTGATATTCCTCCTTTAGCGTATCCCAAGCTTCTTTTGACGTTTTAGCTCCACTGATTCTTGGAAATAGAGACTCCACCATAGCCATTTGTATGTAGAGTGCTAGACTATCTTTCTCCACATTTTTATCTAATTTTTCTTTGTCTGTAGCAGACAAAGATGATGTGTCTTCGGGGATAGTATATCCCTTCTCAACGATCTCCCATAGACCTTGGACATAAAATATGTTTTCATTTTAATGCCCCAATAATTATAGTTTTCTCCTGAGAAAATTGGGATTGGAATTTGATTGTTATTTGATAAGGACATTTTTGTAGGTATAGTAATGGTAATGGGAAATTTTTATTAGTATGTTTGTTAATATTGCGGAAGCTAGTTTACGCCCAGTTCAAATCTAACCGGGCTCTGATACCACTGATGGTATTTGAAGGATGGTATTTGAAGGTTGGATATTGGTGAGAGATGTGCTTTAGTATATATGAAGGTTGGATATTGGTGAGAGATGTGCTTTAGTATATATGAAGGTTGGATATTGGTGAGAGATGTGTTTTAGTATATATGAACTTAGGATAGGAGGGAGGTTTTAGGAAAGATTTAGTAGAAAATAGTTAAAAGTTTTTTAGGTAGGGTGATAAGGATTTTGAAAGCTATACTTTCACTTTATTACTTTGGTTTATAGTTCACATCTTACAAATAAGCTCCTCCCATATTTATAAGAGGTCTTAGAAGTTTCCAGAGTATTCTTTCATATTCTATTTCTAGATTACTCTGTAATACTCTTCTTCTCTCTTTATTTGTTCTACTTCTAGAATATTCTAGAGTATTCTTCTTTTCTATATTATTCTTTTACTTCCTAGAATACTCTAGATACATCTATAAAATTCTAGATCATTCTATAAAATTCTAGAGAATTCTAGAAATGTGTATCACTTTCTAATATAAAGATAGAAGGAGAGGGTGGTTAATTGTTGAAACCTCGAAGACTTCTTCAACTGTATTATGTTGAGAGTAACAATTCTTGTGTTTTGAAAATAACCTTTTTAACTGACATTAAATTGATACAATACTTAATTTATTAGAGAGTTAAAACAAAACCCTTCAACTTTTATACATAAGTAATCTTCTTATAAGTGTTATATGTGCTTTGAATGTCTGGCACCTTCATCAAATCAAGGATTTGTCCCTTGGCATAGTTGTATCTCAAGCCAGATGTATGTTCTGTTTTTTGAATTATTACAGAATTCGATATCTTCAACTGAGATAATTGCCTAGGATGTATTTTGGTTCTAAACATTTTTAATATACTTTGCCTGATTTGTATATTATCTTTCATCTACAGATTCTTCAGCAGTTACAGGCTCTTCTTGGGGTTAGGCATGAACTGGGAGAAGAATTCTCCTATACTGTTCTTCAGCATCGTGTTGTTAGTGGTGATGCAGCTCTTATTGATAACTACACAAATGTCGAAAGACCCTGAGGTTAGAGCCGAGCATCAGAGAATCAAAGAAAATCCTGCCTCTGATTCGAGTGCCAACTCTGTTCCCATTATAAAGGACGTAAATGATACCTCAGCTTCAGAATCCATCGAAGTTCTAGCTAACTATCAAGATACTCGTAAGAAGCAGCCAAATGAGGATATTGGAGGTGCAGCTTTACTAAATCTTGATATTTCTCCTGAGCTTGAATCAGTGTAGGTGGATCAACAAGTACAGGAAATTGTTGCGGTTCTGCATCAAAACTCGATAAATTTTAAACAACGATCAATAAATAATGTCATATTTTAATATGGAACACAATTAATGACCGACCTATAAGTTCGACTTACGTGTCCAACTATTAATAGCAAAAATAAAATAACACGCATAAAAATCTCACAGGAAGTTTGTTAACATGGCTACATCTTAGCCCTGAAAAGAAGTAACTAGATACTATTATACCATAAAACTATTCTCTTCTATAATTTATATTTGGAATCATGTCTAGTAGTGTTGCATGGATCAACATATCAAAGAAGTATAGAAGTGGATAAACAGAAAGCATGAAAAAACAATGAAATAAAAAGGTAAAGTTGAAGAAAGTATTAGTATGAAGTATGAATACAAACCAGGGCATTTAGGCTGGAGAGATGTGGACAACCTGCAGAGAAAACAGAGAAGATCATTGTGCAGTTAAGCCTGAAAAACAGGAATGAAATCGAATAGTCCTAAAACAGAATCAATTTTAAGACCATACGTTGTCCCAATGCTTCCACTGATAAAGCCAGTGTAAGTGCAAGAAGCCACACTGCATCCTCCACTCGATTCCTCTATTGTTGTGTTTCCGAGCATGAGGTTGCTGTTCGTGCACTCCATGCTCGAACAAGAAACTGCCAACGAAGCTGGCATGCACTTCAAACTGCAAAAGAATCCAAGTAAAACAAGTGTTAAATGCAGTACACTATGTAACACGAGGTGTAACATCCTCGACTGCTTGGCATTGTTGACTCACTCACGACTCCCTGGTCCGCAGCTGCACTGCACGCAGTGACTTGCTGTTATGGCAGAGCTTCCGTTGGGCACCACTAAGCCATAGTCGGAGGCGTAGCTTGGGAAGCTGGACGCGCAGGCTGCAAACAACCTTATTATGTTTTGATGTGCAAAAACATGATCATTAAGACAAGCATTGTTTCTAAAATCACTATCTTTGTTGCGTGATCTTAACTGATCACAATGATAGAAGGTCACGAATGTAGTTCTTCAAGAGTATATGTTTCTGATCAGGAGAAAGAGGTCGATGCTACCAAAGAAGAAGTCACACCACAAAGTTAGCAGTGAAGTTCGTCTTCATCTTGTTTTCTTTCTTGCTTACTTAGTAAATGGGAGTTTGGTATACTGATTTATTCATTCAATTGTGTCATGATTTGCTCCTACACAATAGCAAATCTTTCCTCTTTCAAGATTCAATACTAATCTTTCTTATTCAAAAGTCTTACAAGATTCATTAATGTTGCCTTAAATGATTAATTAGGACTCGTAAATATGTTTCATCTTGTATTGCATTGCTTTGTATTCACCAAAACACGTTGGTGAAACGACATTTAAATAGAAGATCTCGTGTGCTAAGTCGAGCCATCAAGATGTCATAAATAGCACCAAAAACAGAGTTCTTCATAAATTTTATGAGAGAGAGAGAGAGAGAGAGAGAGCTAACCAGAGAAGGGGATTGCAAGAATATCACCATCTTCAATCTCCGAATTCCCCAAAGCATTCACATTCATCAGATCACTCACAGTGGTGGCGTACCTGGCCGCAACCGCCGCCAACGTGTCGGCTTCTCTTACAACATACGACATGTACACCGCCGGCAAGTTGTTGTCACTGTTGTTATAGCAGGTACACGGCAACGGAATATTCAGTTCAGTCCCCACGCCGATCACCGACGGGTCCGAAAGCTCAGCGTCTGGATTCGCCTCCCTGATCTGAGCCGCCGACACCAGGCTGCCGTACACGGTGGCGGAGATGGAGGAGAGCGTGTCGGAGGGGCGGGTTTTGTGCACGACGGAGCTCGTTCTGCGGATGCCGTCGACGCAGGCGCAGGGAATGGGGATTTTGAGGAAGAGCTGGGAGGGGAGGATGTAGTTCTCCACGTCGGAGAAGGAGACATCGACGGCGTTGGTGAGGAGGAGGGCGATGGGGTCGACGGAGAAGATGGCGGCGACTTCGGAGACTTTGAGGTCGGTGTAGAGAGTGTAGCCGACGAGGGAGGTGCAGGTGTTGGGGTCTGAGCAGGGCTCTATGGTGGATTTCGCGGTGGCGATTGGGAGGAACGCGCCGAGGAGAGAGAATAGGATAACGCAGTTGGCGCGGTGACGGAGGAGGAGCCCCTCCATTGTTGCCGGTAGTGTAGAATTCAGTAGCTCGAGGAGATCAAGGAAACAGATCAGTAACGGAATCTAGGTTGCCATTAATAGGTGCTACAGATAACTGTGTAGGAGAGTGAGAGAATGGTAGAGAGAGAAAGCTCTGAGAGGCGCCGGTAAGGACAGAAGTTGTCTGAATGAAAGTGTAACTCAGCGTCGGCGAGTGTGTGTCTGTGTGTGTGTGTGTGAGAGAGAGAGAGAGAGAGAGAGAGAGAGTTGCCATACTTGCATGCTTTGACTAATTTGCCACTTCATCATCATATTCATTTTATTTTTTCTCATAATCATAAAATTGAACCTTTATATTAAAACTTTGATGCATTATTGGGTGATCGTGTCTCAAATAATCTAAATTTATATATTTTATTAGAGCTTTGTTTTATTGGTACAATGTTTGTCGTTTTAAAAAAATTATTTAAACCAATATATATGATTTTATATCATGTCAAGTTGAAATATATATTGTGGAAATTTCACTAAACAAATAATGTGGTTCAATATTTTAATATGAACTAGCACATTAGCCTTCAAATATATCAGATTTTAAAAAATATATGGTTAAAAAAATTACACTGAATTAGTAAAATAAAATAAAAAAACTCTAAATATAATTTTATGTAAATTAATATTAACAATTATTAAATTGTCATGCATTTTTTTTACCAGACTAGACTTTTAAGATTAATGTAAGAAATAAATTACTTTTTAGTATGATTGTGATGTGTTGATATTGTTAAAGTTAAGTTCATCATCCTTTAAGCAAAAGGAGTAATTAAAATCAAACATCGGATTTTGTTTTATTAAATGAAACAAAAATAAACAAGATTAATTAATAAACTTGAACGAGAAAATTAATACAATACTACTTTAACACGATATATGTCTTCAATGGTTATTCTTTCAATATATACAAAATATTTCATCGTTCATTATCTTAATAGTCCTTTTAAATTATGCATTTCAATCAACAAACTTCATTTTATATATAAAATATTCAAGAGTTTTCCAGTTTATTTTTGACATTTGATAGATAAAAATTAATTCAGTGATATACACTTATTTTATCTTATAAAATTAACACAGAACACAAAATTGATATGGAAGGCTATTTTGGTACTTTCGATCACAAATGGAGTCCATGAACTGGTGGGCTTATTGGGTTAGAGGCCCACTTGTCACGCAACTTTGATTTGCAAATCGGTTTATGGCCCACATCTATTTGTCAACAACTGCTATAAGCCCACATGACTTTATTTGGAAAATTCTATACAATCACTCCTTTTCTTTTTTAGTTTTTACATCCAACATTATAATATTATTAGCTTTTAAGAAAGCAATTTCTGAAGTGGTTTTAATGTTATTTTTTGAAGGATATTTGATATCAATAGTGCAATGGTGTTGGAATAAATGTGGGAATTTATTAACTAAAATTAATCTGTTTATTCCTTCAATAAAATATTATCAATTATGTGACACCAAAGCATGCCCCGTATCACAAAATTGATTATTGGTGGTCAAATTAAAACCGAAGAAGGAAAAAGTTCAAGTTGACACTCTTCAACATTCAGGAAATACTCGATTGACTCCCTTTTAACTGCTTTTCGTGGTTTGGTGAGCATGTTTGATTCGATGTATATCGCATTGAAAGTTGATGGAGTTACGGTACGATGAAATTCTTTGATTTTTTTTCTTTCCAATTGAAGTATCTAATTTTTTCCTACTACTTACAAGACAATGGATAAAACCCAATTGAAGAGAAGAAATATGGGAAAATATGTGATTGAAGTTTGAAACATGCTAAAATGAATGAGTTTGATTAATATGAATGTTTTCACATGTATTAACTAACCAAATATTTATTAATCTCATTGGGCTATTTTGAACCGTACCCAAATAAATTTTTCCATTAGTTACAAACTTATGGCAATTAAGGCCCATTAAAACTTTGATGCATTATTGGGTGATCGTGTCTCAAATAATCTAAATTTATATATTTTATTAGAGCTTTGTTTTATTGGTACAATGTTTGTCGTTTTACAAAAATTATTTAAACTAATATGAATTTATATCATAGGTATGTCAAGTTAAAGTATATATTGTGGACATTTCACTAAACAAATAATGTGGTTCAATATTTTAATATGAACTAGCACATTAGCCTTCAAATACATCAGATTTTAAAAAATATATGGTTAAAAAAAATTACACTGAATTAGTAAAATAAAATAAAAAAACTCTAAATATAATTTATGTAAATTAATATTAACATTATTATTAAATTGTCATGCATTTTTTTACCAAACTAGACTTTTAAGATTAATGTAAGAAATAAATTACTTTTAGTATCATTGTGATGTGTTGATATTGTTAAAGTTAAGTTCATCATCTCTTAAGCAAAAAGAGTAATTAAAATCAAACATCGGATTTTGTTTTATTTGTAACGCCCCGTTTCTTAAGAGCATAAAATCATGCTTTGGCGTTACTTACTATAGGAATAAACTTTTTATATAATAATTAAGATAAATAAATTCAGGAATAACTGTGAAATATTATTCCATAAAACATTGTTATGAAATACGAATTTTGGGAAAATGCAGCGGAAACGATTACATTGATATTTGTTTCTTTCCAAACACACTTCTAAAATTATCAAGGAGCGAGAGAAATAAAATATTTACATAAATAAACATATTTGGAATTTGTAAAATAAAATTCTTTATTAAAATCTTCTATGACCTTGATAATATTGGCTACCGGCTAGCCACGTTCGCGTACCCTGTCCTAAAACATTTAAGCATATAGGGGTGAGTGCAAGAAAAATCACTCAAGAAAAATCACTCAGTGGGGTGGAAAAAAGGGCACACATAAGCACATCACTTTAAATCGTCAATTATTCACTACACATAACTTAGAAGATCAACATAACATTTCCTTGGGTCTTTAAGCCCGACATGAATTTGGAGTTTTTAAATACAATATAAATGGACCATAATTGAAACCCTCGGGTAGCTAGTTCGCCATGAAATCTGGAGTCTTTAAGTCCAGCGTGAAAGGGTCATATTTGAAACCCTTCGGGTATTTAACCCGCCGTGAATTGGAATTCCACCATGAACATTAATATTACATATATCACATTAAATTGGAAATAAACGCTGAAGATCAACGTTCAAATCCCATAAGAGTATCATAATCACTTTGATCACACATTACATAGTCGAATTTAGTCAAGCACGTTCACATTAATATAAAGCAGGAAACAACAAGAATTTACCTCCACCTTCGAATACTGGAATTCTCGTCCCAAAAGCTTCCGTTTGGCACGCTTTCCTATTCCTGTCCTTTGTTCGAATCTCCTACAAATTTTAGGAGTCGTCTTAGTCTCTATCTTAAATATCTATAAAAGATATACAATATTACGTTCTAAGATATGACAATAACAGAAAATTCTAGGACGAGGGTGTACTCGAATATCTAGGGTTTAAGGTAATCGTAACCCTAAACTAGGGTTTTTCCTACTTGAAGCTTAAAACGTCGTTTTCATCAATTGGAGATTAAAACTAACATTTATAACACGGTACAATATAAAATATACTCATCGTTGAATTTTGGGGTCGAAATACAATTTTCGTGCAGGGAGTGAGCCGGCGACGGGCCCGTCGCCGGCAGTGTTGGCAGGCGGCGGTGAACGGCAGCTGAGTGGCAGGGACGGTGAAGGGCCTCAACAGTTTGACGAAAGAAAAACGAGACACAACAATTGCAGGAAACAATAAATTTTACCCCTTGAAGTCCCATAAGCTTTTCTGTAAAATTCCCCCTTTCCCTTCTTTATGTTTGATGAATCGAACATTTGGGGAAGAAGGAGGATAATTCACTTGTACAGGTGCAAAGAAAAGCTACACGTGTGAAACAGCAAATAACCAAGTGTGATGACAAGGCTTCCTCAAAGAAATGTGCTGAATAATTTGGGCTCTAGTTTGGGCTATTTCATGATTTTAGTTGGGCCGAGAAAACTAATATTTGACTCCCACTTTGGGCCAAGTATTGGGCTACCACCTAATAATACACACACATATGTATATCTATATGAATTATGTACTTATTTTGGGTGTTACAAAATATTTCAGGATTTTAAAATTATTATTGGAATACAAATTTTAATTCTTATATGAAAACTCAATTTTCTTTTCATAGTGTACTTCTCAATTATTTTATTGATGTTAATGTATTTTTATTTCATTTAAAGACAATTAATATGTTTTAAATTAATATGTGATTGTCAAATATAACTATATCAACGACTCATGTCCAGAAAGTCTGAAAGTATGGTTCATTCCCATACAATTTGGGCCCAAATATGTCATCCAATTTAAAAGTTGGCAAAATTTCTGAATTTACTATCCTAAATTGCAAATAATATTATTCGAAAATATCAAATAATATTCGAATAACCCGAAAAAATAGGGCTATTCGAAAATTATTTGATATTTTCGAATAACCAATAATTTATTCCCTATTTCTTCTAAGTTATTCGAACAATATTAAATTAAACTTTTGGTTATTCGAAAATTTATATCGAAGTTATTCTAAGTTCTTCTAAGTTAAATATTTTTCTTCTAACTTAAACAATATTGATTAAGTTCTTCTAACTTATTTGAACTTAAACAATATATCTAACTTAAACAATATTAAGTTCTTCTAAGTTATTCGAAAATTTATATCGAATAATATATATGTTAAGTTATTCAATAATGTATATGTTAAGTTATTCGAAAATATTAAATTAAACTTTTTAACAAGTCAAAAATATGTTAACAATCCTATTTAATATATAATTAAATGTAAATTACTAATTTATGAAATATTAAGATTGAAATTTAAGAGTATAGTGTTACTTACTTGAGAGTTCGAGAGAGATGATGTGCCAAACTATTGAGAGTTCGAGAGAGATGATGTGCCAACCTACTTCGACGAATTCAATTGTAAGCTTAGAGTAAATTAAATTTTGTTAAATGAATTCTCTTATAAAATTCGCATCTCTAAATAGATGCAAATTTTACTGTAACACCCGTGAATGTAATATTTCACTATAGTATTTCACTCTAGTATTCGTACTCTGAATGTAATGTCAATTAATTCTGAAAAGTAAAATAAACACTATTTTATTCTGAAAAGTAAAATAAACGTTATTTCATTCTGAAAAGTAAAATAAGCAGTATTGTAATATCATTTCACTCTGTCAAAAGTAAAATTAAAGTCACATGCATGCAAAGAAAAAAATAGTAAGTTTGAATAAAATTGTAACAATGGAAAGAAAAAAGTAGTAAGTTTGAATAAAATTGTACCAATAATAGGACAAAAATAAAAAAAATGGGAAAAAAAGAAAAATATAAATCTAAAATAAATAAAATAAAAAAAATAAATGAAAAACTAAAATTATACCATATAATTTTCGAATAACCCTAAAAAATAGGGTTATTTGAACAATAAGAGTAATTTTTGAATTAATAACCCTATTTTTTAGGGTTATTCGAAAATTATAAGATATACATTGAATTCATGTTCAATCATTGCCAATCATTGAAAGTTTGAATCAGTAAAAAATGTGGTATTTTGATATATTAAGTTATATTACATGACATTTTTATACAATAACTTATAATAAATGGTAAAATTTTCTTTTGTTATATAAAATATGGCATTTTGGTACAATTCCTCTTTAAATTAACCCATTGATAAATCAAGAGCAAAAGACATTGACTTGGAAGTTGTTTAGTCTTCCTACTAAAACTAAGTAAAGTCTTCCAACTCAAACAATTAAACAATGCATAACTAGCTGTAAAGTTTCTTATTTTGGTTCAATGCTTTGGATAAGGAAGGGTACTATAGTACAAAAATTATGATGGAACTTCTATGTTCGATTAGCTTCATCATTTAATAAATTTGTACATATTCAAGTAAAATGAAAAAAAACAATTTGTTTATAGTATAATACTCCCTCCGTCCCGGCTAACTTTGCTAGGTTGACCGACACGGATCTTAAGAAAAAACTGTTGACTTTGATGTGATGTATTATTTTAATGTTTTTGAGTGACAATTTTGTAATTAATGTGTGTTTTTTTAGTGCAAAATAAGTAAAATGAAAGAAATGGAGGGGTAAGTGAGTAAATTTTCTTTACCATTTTTGGGTTGACAAAATAAGATGGGACAAACAAAAATGGAAAGTAGGCAAAGTTAGCAGGGACGGAGGTAGTATGAAATAATGAATATAACATTAATTTGTATTAATATGAACTAGAATTAAATTTTTTATCTTTACTCATTTAAAAAATACAAATACAAAATAAAAATGTTTAAATTAAAATTATGTTAGAAAATTAAGATTAATATTTTAGTATTTTATTATTAAAATAAAAAATTGAAATCAAAATTAAAGTAATACTAATTTAGATTAAATTATTTAATTAAAATTTAAACTTATAATTTAAACAAATTTAAATACATTAATCAAATTTAGAATTTTAAGCCAAAAATAAGACAAACTAATTTAATATAAGTTAAATTAATTTCATTTCATTTTCAAATTTTTTAATTATGCTAAATATGTGTTTGAATTTTTTAAATAAACCAAGATCATTTAATTTTACTTAATTATAATACTAATTAGCTTCTTCTTTTTTAAATTATTCGTTTATCAAGAAATACTTTTCAGATTTTAATTGAATAATTAAAACACAATTAAGCCTAATTTTATATTGAATTGTTAATGTTGATTTTGAAATTATAATTTTGCATTTTGAGTAAATTAGTAAAGATAACTTGTTTATGCAATTAAATATTTCAGGATTTTAAAATTATTATTGGAATACAAATTTTAATTCTTGTATGAAAACTCAATTTTCTTTTCATGGTGTATTTCTCAATTATTTTATTGATTTTAATGTATTTTTATTTCTTTTAAAGACAATTAATATGTTTTAAATTAATATGTGATTGTCATATATAACTATATCAACGAATCAGGCCCAGAAAGTCTGAAAGTACAGTTCATTCCCATACAATTTGGGCCCAAATATGTCATCCAATTTAAAAGTTGGAAAATTTTCTGAATTTACTATCCTAAATTGCAAAGCCTGAAATTAAGGTTTCAAGTGCATTTCATATACAATTTGAGCCCAATTGAACCATTCATGTTGAAATTTGACAAAATTTCTAACTTTTCAAAGTGTTATATTATCGTAAATTGCCCGCCAGAAAAGTTACTATTCGAATTCATGGTATATAACAAATTCATGTGTGGTTGTTTGAATTATTCATTTTCTAATTGATTTGAATATCATTAAAACTATTTATTGAATAATTTGAACATATAAATATCTATTGATTTGAAAATTCTAAAATTTCAAATCATTGAACTCCATGTACTTAATAACTCAATTTTATTTCCAGCTAAGGATGGTAGATAAGTTTGTGGTGCTCACAGCTTCAAAATTTATAAATCAACAATAAAAAGAAATTGACTTGGAAGTTATGAAGTCTTGCGAAAAGATAAAGGGTAAAATTATCAGCCCGAAAAGATAATGGATAAATTTGACAGAACCAATAAATTAATGGCTAAAAAGTAATTAACTCTATAATGTATATATAATATTAGTGGTTAAAACAAGGAAATTTCTTGGATAGAGATGATTGCAAGTAATTGTGGAATTCCAACATATATATAAAGTTAAATTTATAAATTTACTAATCGTTTTATAAATTATTCGTTAAGTTTTAGATATTTTAAATATAAATTTATGTGTATATGTATATCTATGTTATTAATAGATATTATTGATGTTATAAATATATATTATTGAATTACATTAGGGTAAATTACAATTTTGGTACCCCAACTATACCTCTTTTTCACTCTGGGTACTCCCATTTCATCGAGTAACAATTTTGGTACCCCACGTTTAAAAAAAACTCACATTGGGTACCTTCCGTCAACTTTCCGTCCAAACTGAACGGAAATTAACTAACCCTAATTCCAAAGTTCGAAAATTAGCCCCCTTTTCTTCCCCCTTTCTGAAGAACCTATCTGCTTCAATTCTTCTCCAAATTATACCTAATTCTTCTTCATTCTTCACCGATCTTCATTCTTCATTCTTCACCATTCTTGTATCACCTTCTGCTTTCACCTCTACGCCAGACATTTCCGGCACCAGACCACCACCACTACCAGGAGGCTTCGCCGCCGCCGCCGCTTCGATTTTGCCGGTGGGCACCAAGAGATAATACTCCTTCCCTGCTCACACGTGGGTCTAGATCCTCGCGTCCTCAAATCCATACCCGTTGTGGCATTCGATCCCAAGGAGTTCGAAGAAGGATTGGAATGTGCAATGTGTTTGTGTGAAGTGTGTGAGGGTGAAAAGGCGAGGATCTTGATCCACTGCAACCATGGATTCCATGTTGACTGCATTGACATGTGGTTTCAGTCTCATTCTACTTGCCCGCTTTGTCGAAACCCTGTTGCTGCAAATGAGGAACAATCGAATCATCCTCTGGATAGTCCGGTTTCCGAGCCACCATCGTCATCATCATCATCCACGAGCGGTGGTGGGAGAGTACTGATGATCGACATTTTGAGGACCGACGACGAGGAAGAAGGTGGAGAGAAACTGTCGATGAAGAGGTTCGATCATCCTTCTGCTGCAACAAATCTTGATCTTGAAAATGGTGGATTGAATCACAGTTGAAGTTGTAACTAACACATCATTGTTTGTAAAAAGATTTACTTGTGTTGTGTAATGGCACCTGGACAAGGAGATTATTGAGACCCGATTGGATGCATTCGATGGTGCTAACTTTCTTTACCTCATATATATATATATATATATATATATAAGCAAGAATTTGGAGAGACCCACCTGTTGGTGAAGAATGAAGAAGAATTAGGTACAATTTGGAGAAGAATTGAAGCAGCTAGGGTTCTTCAGAAAGGGGGAAGAAAAATGGGCTAATTTTCGCGCTTTGGATTTAGGGTTAGTTAACTTCCGTTCAGTTTGGACGGAAAGCTGACGGAAGGTACCCAATGTGAGTTTTTTTTTAAACGTGGGGTACCAAAATTGTTATTCGATGAAATGGGGGTACCCAAAGTGAAAAAGAGGTATAGTTGGGGTACCAAAATTATAATTTACCCATTACATTATTATCCTTCATAAGAGTATTCTGTAATTAGGACTCTAAAATTGACATTATCTAAGAGGGTTAAAATAAGCATTACAAAAAGAGCTGGACTCCTGTGAGACCGTCTCATGTGCGACGGCACTCGCGCATGGTCGTGCGCTGGGACACGATCGTGTTCCAGGACACGGTTGACTGTGCGCTGGAACACATACTTATAGCACAAAAAGACATACTTATAGACAAAAATCACATACTTATCTCGATCGTGCCCCAGGACACGACCGTGCGCCACAGATTGGCTCTAAGTTTTCAGCGAGGCACGGTCGTGTTCCAGGGCACGGTCGTGGGCGAGGAAAAAAAATCACATACTTATAGTGAAAAATCACATACTTATTGTTGAAAAAGACATACTTATACACAACACTCGCGCACGGTCGTGTCCTGGGGCACGGTCGACCGTGCGCGAGTGCCGTCGCATGTGAGACGGTTGCATATGAGTTTTTGCGTTACAAAAAATGGACAAAACATTCATATTTATATAGTATTATAGATATAACATATATAATTAGTGGTATTAAAACAAGGAAATTTCTGGGATAGACATGATTGCAAGCATTTGTGGAATTAATGTGGAAAAAGAAGAGCAAAGACTTCTTGGTCTTCCACTGAATCTTAATGTGCGCATTAATTAGTTCCTCCAAATCTCAAAGTGGAGCTTAAAACTATATTATTTTTAGTTCTGACAATTTTACCAATTATCTTTTCGGATTGGCGATTTTATCCTTTATCTTTTAAAAAGCCGGAAATTTGATCCAAATTAAGCCCGAATAGCCGAATCGGTCGGGCTTAATTCGCATGTGAGTAAAAAACGTGACACCCTATAAGGACAGAAAACTCAAAAAATTAATGAACAAAATTAACAAAACAAATAAGTTAATGGGTAAAATTGCCAGAACAGATAAGTTATTGGGCAAAAATAGTGTGAAAACTAGGGTGCACGTGCTAGTCACATACGAAGTTAGCCCGATTTGGCAGTTTAGGTTGAATTGATTGAGTCAAATTTTCGAATTTTCAGAATATAAAGGGTAAAATCGTCAGTCCGAAAAGATAATGGGTAAACTTGACAGAACCAATAAATTAATGGCTAAAAAGTAATTAACTCTATAACGTATATATAATATTAGTGGTTAAAACAAGGAAATTTCTTGAATAGAGATGATTGCAAGCATTTGTGGAATTAATATGGAAAAAGAAGAGCAAAGACTTCTTGGTCTTCCACTGAAGCTTAATGTGCGCATTAATTAGTTCCTCCAAATCTCAAAGTGGAGCTTAAAACTATATAGTCTTCCTACTCAAACAAAATAACTGTAAAGTTTCTAATTATTTTGGCTCAATGCATTATTGGAAAAGGAAAGGCACTATATATATGGGTATAACAAGTATGATGGAACTTCTTGGTTCGATTTAATGCATATTATATTGATTTTCTAAGTATATAATTTGTTCCAATTTGATTGTAAAAAAAGGTGGGAATTATGTATTTTAAAGCTATAAAATTGGTGCTAAATTAATAATGTACTCGAACATTTTTGTTCGATTAATGTTTTTAGGGCAAGCCACTAGTATGTGTTATTTGTTAGACTTTGGGAAATAGAGGACCATTAAGAATTTGGGAAATTATGATTATTGAAAAACTTGTGTTCAATTTGAGAGAATCGGAGTTTTTATTCGTAATGTGAGCATTGATTATTCTAATTGAGAACTTATCTCATTTAGGTTTATATGTTTTGTCGTACGTGCTATACTAATGCTAGTACGGAAGGTGAAATATCGTGGTACGAACTGTATTAATAATGATATACGGAGTTTACTATATCGGTATGAACTGATACATAATGAAATAAGTCGGTATGACTTGATATAGGGTACATAAGAGTACTAGGTCATGTTCATTAAAGATATAATGATCCAAAAAGAATGTTCTCTTAGTTAAAAATGAATAATAATTTCAAACTTTTGGTTGAAAAACAGTGTTTCTTTTTATATATAGTTGGTTAATTATTGTTAGTGTTGGATTTTCCAACAATAATAATTTTCCTTTTTCAAGTTTATCCTAAAGTCAAAATTAGATTTTAATTAGATTTTATTGGATATATTTTCATTTGAAAAGATTTGGAAAAATATTTGATTCTCTCACTTAAGATTTGACTTGGTAAAATCACGTGTTTTATATTTTTGAATCTCTTCTTAACTAACAAACACTCCTAAGTTTTAGGAGTTGTTATTTGCTCATGTGTTTTGATAGGATTCAAAGAGATATAAATACAAGTGAGATAAGGAGTCAAAACGTGATTTTAAGAGTGAGATCGTGTGATTGAAAAACGTGGGGTTTTGAGAGAACAAAGTCCAAAGGAGATCAAGTCAAGATAGAGATCTAGAAGATTGAGTTGAAGAAGTCAAGCAAGGTTGAAGATATCAAGAACAGGTCCACTCCACCTTCTCCCATGTTGCACGTGAGTTATGGAGTCATGGAGATCATGGAGCACTCCAAGATCATGGGAAGTGGAGTCTACACCAAGTGTACTTCAAGGTCTATAAATAGATGAAGCTGCTGAAGATCAACGAGACACAGAATCGAGAGCTTAAGCAGTTTAGTATAGGCAGTACACTGGTGTTAAGAGTTGTGTTGTTCACACCGATAGGCAACATCGTTTTTCTTGTGTGTCATAGAGTTTGCATACTCTTGACTTTTGGTATAGGTGTTCTTCGGAGTGTTCAACTGAGAGTATTTGTATACGTCCCTAGGTTTCATAGTCATCTCATAGGACGTATTGAGTCATTTGTTCGAAAGAATCTCTTTTAGAGATCTTTCTTTCTCCTTTGTACACATACACAAAATCAATAAAGGAGTTTTCGCCCTGAAGGCATTCCACGAGTATTTGTATACTCATGGATAAATCGTTTGTGTTCTGCAACTTTAATTTCGATCCATTTTTCAGCTGTGTGTTACGCTGGTGTTGTCGACACCGCTGACAACACCGTGTACTTTGATTGGGACATTTTTGTTTTTGTTTTTGCAGATCCACGTAGGACTTTCACGTGGTATCAGAGCCATCACTTGACATACTAAATGGTGGATCTAGCCATGCAGGACGCGGACTATTGCAATCCTAACTTTGGACGCCTTCCAATTTTGGATGGCTCCAACTATGTGTTTTGGAAGATTCGTGTACGATCGAAGATCAAGTCCATTGATGCACGTGCTTGGACTGCCGTTTTTTAGGGTTACAATGCTCCTATGAAGGAAGTCCATGGTGAAATGGTTCTCAAACCTCAAACCGAGTGGACAATCACTAAAACCATAGCCTTGCAAGCTCAAGACAATGAAGAATCTGGAGAAGATGATGACCCATTGGAGGAAGTCACCGAGGGGCAGAATGTAGCTATGTTGACCAAGAAATTCAACACCATGGTGAGAAAGTTCAACAAGGAGAAGCCTCGTTCGAAAGGGAAGGAACCATTCAATCGATCCAATGATCGATCCCAATGGAAGCCAACGGGATCATCATCTCAGTCCAAACGTCAGCCTAAGAAGACATCTTCAGATCATGGATGGAATGATCCCAAACATCTCGATACCATCCAATGTCGAGCTTGTTCGGGTTGGGGTCACTATGCTAATGAGTGTGCCAATACTTTGAGGAAGTATGGTCTGAAAAACCACTGGGTATCCATGAGTGACGATGAGGATGATGAGGAAGTTGAAACTGAAAGTTCCACAGCCCTGTTTGCAAAAATCGTTACTGGTGTTACCGACGGTGTTGACAACACCGGTGTCATGACACCGCAGACAACACCGACGACAACACCACAGAGGTATGAACTGTTTGATTTTGCTAACATAACCTGCCTTAATGTTGTTTGTGATGATACAGATTCACTTGCTGGAGATGACTTAGATAATGATGAAGCCATTGAAGAACTTCATGGTCTTTATAATTCCTTGCTTAAGGAATGGAAAAAGCAATGTAAGCTTGTCGAAATTGTTTCCAAGGAAAAGGAAGTCATATCCAAGGAAAAGGAAGCTTTATCTAAGGAGAATGATGTGCTGAAAAACTCAGTTGCAAAGCTGGAAACCGCTCTCACCAAGAAGGACATAGAACTTGGAAAGGTGCAATTCAAGCTTGAAGAGACGGAATCCTTAATTGCAAAATGGAACTCGAGTTCTTCCAAGGCAAGTGAAATCATAGGATCAGGTAATTTCTCAAAATCAGGTATTGGATCAAGTAAAACTGTTGAAAATATGTTTCCAAACCTTTTTGTCGATTCACATGCAAAGATTAATTTTGTGAAAGAAAAATCGAAAGAGTCCATAAAATCCAACAGTTCAGGTCGTAGGAAAAGAAAATATGTTTGTCATTACTGTTTTCAACCTGGACATATAAGACCATACTGTCGAAAATTGAAAAATGATCGAGCAAATGGTCTGGTGTTACCTCCGGTGTTACGCAACACCGCCCGCAACACCACTATTGGAAAGAAAGTTTGGGTTCCTAAACAAACTGCTCAAGTCTGCCAAGTTGTTTTTACTGCTCTTAAGTCTAACATTTCAGGTTCTTGGTACTTTGATAGTGGTTGCTCACGCCACATGACGGGCACTAAAGAATATTTGTGTAATTTTGTGCCTATTACCGAAGGATCTGTTACTTATGGAGGAGGTGCTAAGGGTAGAATCATTGGCAAAGGAACTCTTAATCTACCAGGTTTTCCCAGGTTGTCTAATGTGTTTTTAGTAGATGGTCTTATGGCTAATTTAATTAGCATAAGTCAATTATGTGATGACAATCTTGAGGTAAAATTTACTAAGGATTCTTGTGAAGTTTATGATAAGTCTAACATGTGTATCATGACAGGTACAAGATCACATGACAATTGCTATCTTGTTGGAGAAAATGTCACATGTAACAAGGCTAAGTTTGATGACACGATTTTGTGGCATCAAAAATTAGGCCATGTGAATTTTCGGCTGTACAAGGACTACCAAGCCTCAATCACAATGGTAAGATAGTGTGTGGGGACTGCCTTAAAGGTAAACAGACCCGTGTTCCCCACAGTGTTACATCACACCACGGACAACACCAAGGTACTGTTCATTGTTTTCAACTTTTACACATGGATTTAATGGGACCAGTTGAAGTTGAAAGTCTTGGAGGAAAGAGGTATTCCTATGTGATTGTTGATGATTTTTCCCGATATACTTGGATTTTCTTTTTACGTGAAAAATCGGATACGTTTTCTCAATTCAAGATTTTGTACACTAGGATTAAGACCTCATTTTCTTCTAAAATTTTGAGCATTAGGTCTGACCATGGTAAGTAATTTGAAAACAAATTGGTTGCTGATTTTTGTGAAAAGAAAGGCATTGAACACCAATTTTCGGCTCCTAAAACTCCTCAACAAAACGGAGTTGCGGAAAGGAAAAATCGAACTTTGCAAGAAATGGCTCGTGTCATGCTCAGTTCTAAGAACCTCTCACGACGTTTTTGGGCTGAAGCATTGAACACGGCTTGCTATATTGGCAATCGAGTCTTTTTAAGACCGGGTAGCAAAATGACCCCTTACGAAATTTTGAAAGGGAAAAAGCCTAATCTTAAACATTTTCATGTTTTTGGGTGTCTTTGCTACATTTTGAATGATAGAGATAATCTTGCTAAGTTTGATGCAAAAAGTGACAAAGCCGTGTTTCTTGGATATTCTTTGAATAGTCATGCTTATCGTGTTTTTAACTTAAGATCTAGGACTATTCAAGAATCAGTTAATGTTGTGTTTGATGACTTCTCTGATCTTACAGGTAAATCTTATGAAGATGCCGTGACTGATCTAGTTGAAATTCCAGTAATTCATGAAACTGGAAATACTGATGTTGCCCCCAGTGTTGTGACACCAGAGGCAACACCAGCGGCAACACCAGTGACAACATCGGCAGAACCTGAATCCGATGAAAGTGATGATGATCTACCTGATCAAGTTCGAAGAGATCCACCTGCTCGTATCAGAAAAAATCAGCCTACCACATAGGTGATAGGGGGAGTAAACGATGGTGTTCGAACTCGTAGAAAAGACCCCGTGAATTACAAGGAAATGGTAAGACATGTGTGTATGTCAACCACATTTTCAGAGGTAAAATTCTACTGTTTTGTTTCTCCAATTGAACCCAAAAATGTCTCTGAAGCTTTAAAAGATAATTTTTGGATACAAGCAATGCAAGAAGAACTTGAACAATTTACTAGAAATGATGTTTGGTTTCTTGTTCCTAGACCATCCGATACAAATGTGATTGGAACTAAATGGATTTTTAAAAATTAATCGGATGAGTCGGGGAACATTGTAAGAAACAAAGCACGACTTGTAGCACAAGGGTACACACAAGTCGAAGGCATCGACTACGATGAGACCTTCGCACCCGTTGCTCGAATTGAATCGATTAGGTTAGTTCTTGCAATTGCTTGTTATTTGAAAATTACCCTTTATCAAATGGATGTAAAAGGAGCATTTTTGAATGGGTTTTTAGATAAGGAAGTGTTTGTTGAACAACCAAAAGGTTTTGAAGATCCTTATCAACCTCATTATGTCTACAAACTCAAGAAGGCATTGTATGGATTAAAACAAGCTCCTAGAGCTTGGTATGGTCGATTGACCATTTTCTTACTTGAGTTTGGATTTATTCGAGGCATGGCCGATCGTAATCTCTTTGTTAAGAGAACTGATCGTAATTGTATGATAGCTCAAATTTATGTTGATGACATTGTATTTGGATCTACTTGTCAAAGTGATCTTGATGATTTTGTGCGTGCTATGTCATCTACCTTCGAAATGAGCATGATTGGAGAGCTAACTTACTTTCTAGGTTTGCAGGTTAAACAATTAAAGGAAGGAATTTTCATTTCTCAAAGCAAGTATGCCAAAAATTTGGTATCTCGTTTTGGTTTAGAAAATTCTAAGCCTATGAGAACCCCCATGGGTTCGACACAAAAGCTGTCGAAAGACAGTGTTGCCGATGGTGTTGACAACACCCTCTATAGATCTATGATCGGCAGTTTGCTCTACTTGACCGCTAGCCACCCGGATATAATGTATAGTGTTGGTGTCTGTGCATGTTACCAATCTGATCCTAAGATCTCGCATCTTCAAGCAGTGAAGCGTATCATAAGGTATGTTTCCGGTTCGATAGATTTAGGTATTTGGTATACTAAGGACACTAATCTTAATTTGGTGGGGTTTAGTGATTCTGATTGGGCTGGAGATGTAGATGATAGGAAGAGTACTAGTGGTGGTTGTTTCTACTTAGGCAATAACTTAGTATCTTGGCATAGTAGAAAACAAAACTGTGTTTCTTTATCCACCGCCGAATCCGAATATGTGGCCGCCGAGAGTGGGTGTACTCAACTTTTGTGGTTGAGACAAATGCTTGATGATTATGGTTTTACTAATGAATCTTTGAGCCTATTTTGTGATAATTCGAGTGCAATTAATATTTCCAAAAATCCAGTTCAACATTCTCGAACTAAACACATAGATATTAGGCATCACTTCATTCGAGATTTAGTTGAAAAAGGATTAATCCAACTTGATTATGTATCCACTGAAAACCAAATAGCAGATATATTTACAAAAGCCTTAGATTTAGAGAGATTTTCTTCTTTAAAGAAGTCTCTCGGATTGTACATTGTTTGAATGTGCATGCTGTTTTTGCGGGTGTTACCGTTCATGTTGCTCACACCACTCTTAACACCCTTAGAATAATTTTTTATTTTTAGGCTTTCTAGGCATATGTATGCTTGTTTGTATCTGACCAGTGTGTTCCTTATGTGATAACTCTGGATTGAACACCTATTTTCGTAATGGCTCATAATAAAAGTGCACCTTTGTTCGAATAATTGATATAAGTCACGAAGCACTTGGAGCACGGCGCTCGCTACGACGATGCTTTTCAGGCAGCCTAGTGACTATGCTTAAATGTGTTGTGTGACCTCACTGAGTAACTCGGGGCACGGCGTTCGCTGCGACGATGCTTCCTTGTCAAAAAGTGTAGGAGATACCACAACCAAATCGAAGAAAAAAAACTTAATCTCACAACCGAGTAACTAGAAGCATGGCGCTCGCTACGACAGTGCTCTCTTTTCAAAAGGTTGGCTGAGGTTAGGTATGTGTGAATTTATTTTTGTGTGCACAAAAAGAAAAATTTTCTAGAGCCAAAATTTTCTATGGTGTCATCGCAGTGTTACGTAACATCAGGGACAACACCAGTCAGTTACATTGTGTGCGATTTTTATGGGATTTAAATTTTATGCATCCCTAGGTATCTGCATTTAATCCTTATAATATATAGTGGATATATTTGATTTTTGGATAGCCTAATTTCGAATTTAAAATTTGAATTTTGTGATTCCTATTTTTGTGCAAAATTGTTGAGATTTGATTTTATTTTCAAATTCTTTCAAAATCTCTTAATTTTATCTAAAACTTCAAAGGCTCAGGATTTTATTTAAACTCAGAAAATCAAGTGTGATTCTCCACTACTTGAGTGTGTGCAATCTCTCTCTTGCTCACATACGCTATCTCTCTCATACTCTCCTTCTTCTCTCTCCAAAAGTCGATCCCCTTTCCTCTTCTTCATCATAAACCCTAATTTGCTCTCTCCCCAAATTCTCCATGGCTGATCAAGTAATTCCTCCTGCTATCCTTGAATTCCTGGAGAAATTAAAGCAATCTTACCCTGCTTTACTTGCTCCGCCCTCTGCTGCAGTGTCTTCTAACGGTGTTGCCCACACCGGCGCAACACTGCCCATACCACCTACTCCTGCCTTTTTTATCTAAGGTAAGGATGAAGCTGTTTTATTCCCCTCTCCATTTTTCTCTGCTCTTAAAGTCATTTGCTTCAAGATACGGTCTACTAAGATGATGGTGCCAAGACAATTTTCATTGGCAATCGAATTTGTGATTCGCCCTATACACCGGATGTTGCCTCTTCAATTTGGCAACATTTGGCCCAACGTCTTTGTTAATATACTTTGAAAGTAGGGAACCGTTTTTATGAGCTAATTTTCAGCTCAAAAAGGGGGAGAAGATATGGTAAGGCAATTCCTATGGTGAAAGGTGGCGGAAGAGAAAGTTTTGATGAATCTTTTTCATGATTGTGTTGAAAGTTTTGATGAATCTTTTTCATGATTGTGTTGAATGATTAATCCTTAATTCTTTGTGATTGTTTGTGATTGCAGGATTAAGGGGGAGTTTTAATTAAAGGGGAGAAAAATCTAATTGTTTTAGGTTTTGAGCTGAAAAAGAAAAATAGGGGGAGATTGTTAGTGTTGGATTTTCCAACAATAATAATTTTCCTTTTTCAAGTTTATCCTAAAGTCAAAATTAGATTTTAATTAGATTTTATTGGATATATTTTCATTTGAAAAGATTTGGAAAAATATTTGATTCTCTCACTTAAGATTTGACTTGGTAAAATCACGTGTTTTATATTTTTGAATCTCTTCTTAACTAACAAACACTCCTAAGTTTTAGGAGTTGTTATTTGCTCATGTGTTTTGATAGGATTCAAAGAGATATAAATACAAGTGAGATAAGGAGTCAAAACGTGATTTTAAGAGTGAGATCGTGTGATTGAAAAACGTGGGGTTTTGAGAGAACAAAGTCCAAAGGAGATCAAGTCAAGATAGAGATCTAGAAGATTGAGTTGAAGAAGTCAAGCAAGGTTGAAGATATCAAGAACAAGTCCACTCCACCTTCTCCCATGTTGCACGTGAGTTATGGAGTCATGGAGATCATGGAGCACTCCAAGATCATGGGAAGTGGAGTCTACACCAAGTGTACTTCAAGGTCTATAAATAGATGAAGCTGCTGAAGATCAACGAGACACAGAATCGAGAGCTTAAGCAGTCTAGTATAGGCAGTACACTGGTGTTAAGAGTTGTGTTGTTCACACCGATAGGCAACATCGTTTTTCTTGTGTGTCATAGAGTTTGCATACTCTTGACTTTTGGTATAGGTGTTCTTCGGAGTGTTCAACTGATAGTATTTGTATACGTCCCTAGGTTTCATAGTCATCTCATAGGACGTATTGAGTCATTTGTTCGAAAGAATCTCTTTTAGAGATCTTTCTTTCTCCTTTGTACACATACACAAAATCAATAAAGGAGTTTTCGCCCTGAAGGCATTCCACGAGTATTTGTATACTCGTGGATAAATCGTTTGTGTTCTGCAACTTTAATTTCGATCCATTTTTCCGCTGTGTGTTACGCTGGTGTTGTCGACACCGCTGACAACACCATGTACTTTGATTGGGACATTTTTGTTTTTGTTTTTGCAGATCCACGTAGGACTTTCAATTATAATTGCATCCCATATTTTTCAGCTATATGGAAATACTTTTATAATATTATATGTGCTTAAATGGCATAATATATTATTTGTGTCAAAATTATAAGTAATCGCAAGTATTACATATATTGTTAATTAGGGCCTCAAGTTTATTTTACGCCTATTATTCAAGAATTAGCAAGAGTACTTCATCGTCTTTCAAGCTTGCACTAAATTATCATTACTCATTTAAGGTCTCAAACTAAAATTGGAAGAAAAATTATTAGTTTATTATTCAATTGACTTATTAAATGAAAAAAACGAATCAGAGTATATATCTTCTTCACCTTTACATTTTGAAGTGTATATATATAATAGCATCATTCCATTCAATGGACTACACCACTAATAGCCATATATAGCAAACACACAGCAAGTTGATGATCAAGTGAAAGATTATTATAATGATTGTATTAATGGATTCTCTCTTTTCTTTTGCTATTCATCTGCTCTTCATCATATTTACACTCACTACTTCTTCCCAGTCTTTTTCCGATTTGAGCACCGATGAATCTGCATTACTTGCCTTCAAAAACTCCATCTCTTCTGATCCTTACGGTATTTTGACCAGTAATTGGTCCTCTGCTGATCGTAACTTATCCATTTGTTACTGGATTGGTGTCTCTTGTGCCTTAACCCTTTCGGGCTTCGAGCTCAAGGGAACCATTTCTCCACATCTTGGAAATTTAACATTTCTTCGATCTTTAGACATCAGCTACAACAATTTCACAGGTTTGATTCCTTCTCAACTGTCAAAATTACGTCGTTTAAAGGAGATCAACGTTGGATTTAACGACTTGAGTGGAGAAATACCATCATGGCTTGGAGGGTTATCTCAACTTGAACATGTGCGTATGAGAAATAACTCCTTCTGGGGTAGAATCCCTCCTACTCTCTTCAACATCTCATCTTTGATAGAAATAAATGTGAGATACAATAAGCTAAGAGGAAAGCTTCCAGATGAGATATGTTATAATACTCCAAGACTTAGAGCTCTGTATCTGTCGGGGAATAATAAACTAGAGGGCGAAATTCCAGCTAATATCGGAAAATGCAGAGAGATGGAGGACCTGCGCTTGGCACTCAACAAATTCAGCGGAGAAATACCAAATGAAATTTGGAGTTTGAGTAAGCTTAGGATTTTATCTCTATGGTCAAACCACTTCACAGGTATGTATGATTTAACTCATCATCAACATTTAATTAAATTGATTCAACATGCATATGGATTTTGAATTTATAACATGAATTTGCTTAACACCAATTCTCAACATCTCTCATTAAACAGGACAAATTACATCTTCTGTTTTCCAAAGTTTAAGTATCATCAATCTTCCAGAGCTTGAGGAGTTGTCTCTTTATCAGAACAACTTGAAAGGTATTTATATACGCAATGTTTATCTACCCTGAAAATATATAGTGTATATAATAAGAGAGATTATTAACAGGTAGGATCCCTAGTGATATTTGCAACAAAATGCCAAACATCAAAACACTTTCTCTTTGGGAGAACAAACTAGAGGGGGAAATTCCAGCAAATATAGGGAAATGCAGTGAGCTTGAGGAGTTGTATCTTGATCATAACAAGTTGACAGGTATTTATATACGCAATGTTTATCTTCCCTGAAAATATATAGTGTATATAATAAGAGAGATTATGAACAGGTAGGATCCCTAGTGATATTTGCAACAAAATGCCAAACATCAAAGTGCTTTCTCTTTGGAAGAACAAATTAGAGGGGGAAATTCCAGCAAATATAGGGAAATGCAGTGAGCTTGAAGAGCTTTCATTATCTTTCAACAATTTGAGTGGAAGCATCCCAACTGAAGTTGGAAGTTTGAGCAAACTGAGGGAATTATATCTTGACCGAAATCAATTCAAAGGTATACATAAAAAGTTTTGATGAGGCAGCATGTATCATTGCTTCAATATATATTTATCAATTTTTTTATACTTATATATTAGTTTTTCATTTCGTGCATGTATTTATCAAATTAAACTATATATATTCTTCATTATTTATTGGGCTTCTAATCAAGAATTTACAACATTATTGTCAAACAAATCATTGAAATTCATTTGTTTGGATACTTACTTTAATTTTCATGTGATATTTGGATGCATTACAATTTCAGGAGGAGTTCCTGCAGAATTAGGAAAACTTTCACATTTACAGATATTAAGCATCCAAAACGCCTCTCTAACTAGTAAAAATCTAATCCTATAGATTCTATTTTCAAAACAATGCATTAATTTTATAATCAACATTTAATAAAATTGATTCAACATGCACATTTTAAATTGAATTTATGACATGTCTTTGAAGGGAAAATTCCAGCAAATATAGGGAAATGCAGTGAGCTTGAGGAGTTGTATCTTAATTAAAACAAGTTGACAGGTATTTATATCTTGGCCAAAATCAATTCAAAGGTATACATAAAATGTTTTGATCAGGCAGCATGTATCATTGCTTCAATATATATTTATCAATTTTTTTATACTTATATATTAGTTTTTCATTTCGTGCATGTATTTATCAAATTAAACTATATACATTCTTCATTATTATTGGCTTCTAATCAGAATTAAACTACTACAACATTATTGTCAAACAAAGTTCATTATTGAAATTCATTGTTTGGATATTTATTTTATTTTTCATGTGATATTTGGATGCATTACAATTTCAGGAGGAGTTCCTGCAGAATTAGGAAAACTTTCACATTTACAGATATTACACATCCTATAGATTCTATTCTTTTCAAACAATGCATTAATTTTATGATCACTATATATTACTGAATAAACTAATGCAAAACTTTCTTATAACCTCCTCAATTCCCAATCTCATCTATTGAACCACTCAAAAAAAAAATGTTTTTTTATCCTCTAAGTTTGGCTCGTTAGATTGTTGATTCTCTATCTTTCACCTTTTGATTTTTAGTCCTCTAGTATATCTCATTTATTATATAAAATGAGAGAACTAAAATTTTATAACAAATAAAATTAATGAGAAAAATCAAATTTTAAGTGCATTCAAAATTTTATCTTTTAAGTATAAAAAGGCATGATATCAAATTTAACTATATAGTAAAATAATATGTAAATAAATATAATCATTTGAAATTAAAAAAAAAAACATCATGCATATTATGAATTAGAATATTTTATGCATATATTGACTTTACAAAAACTAGTCAATTGATTATAATATTTTCAATATATATATATATATATATACATATATAGTTTTATATCGATTCTAATATTGATATTATGACCCCATATTATTTACAATATATATCATGGAAAAGAATATCATTGCTTAAATCATTTACTAAGCAATGATTGGATTTAATTTTGTCCAAATAGTACTTTCATGATTTGAGTTTTTATATAAAAGCATTTCATTAATGTATGTTGTTAAGTGTATACTACAACTATTATGAAATGCATTTTAAAAGCTGAAAATTATTACAAATGTTATGAAAACATGTTACTTTTCATGATAGTCTATTTTCTATGTGATTTTCAGGTTCCATCCCTTTTTCTCTATTCAATATATCAAGTTTGAAGATATTAGTTCTTTCATTTAATGATATATCAGGTAGACTTTCTTCAAATATTGGGCTTTCAATTTTCAATCTTGAAGGCCTTTATTTGGAAAGTAACAGACTCAGTGGGCCAATTCCAAGCTCTATCAACAACGCTTCTAAACTTACTGAATTGAGCTTGGCGATGAATGCATTCAGTGGCATAATCCCTAGTTTTGGTAATTTAAGGCTCTTACAAACTCTTCTAATTTGGGGTAATAATTTGATTGGTAGTCAATCCCCAACCCAAGAATTGGGATTTCTCTCTTCATTAACTAGTTGTCAACAGTTGAGGAGCTTGCAAATAGCAATGAATCCACTTATAAGTGGCATTCTCCCAACTACAATTGGTAATTTTTCCCCTTCTCTTCAAGAATTCTATGCGGATGGATGCAACATTCAAGGAATTATTCCTTCAGAAATTGGAAACTTGAGCAATTTGATAGACATCGATTTCAGTGAAAATCAAATTAGGGGCTTCATCCCAACAACGGTAGGACAATTAAGGCAAGTGCAGAGACTATATCTTTATGGTAATCAATTACAAGGCTCTATCCCTAATGAAGTTTGTGAGATGAGTAATTTGGGAGATTTGTATTTGGGAGAAAACATGCTAATAGGTCCAATTCCTTAATGCATTGGTGAGCTAAAATCTCTAAGAGGCATCGGGTTAAGCTCTAACAAGTTGCAATCCACCATACCTCCCAGCTTTTGGAATCTTACAGATCTCTTGATTGTAAACTTGTCGTCAAATTATTTGACTGGACAACTTTCATCTCAAATCTCAAATTTCAGGGCAATATATCAGATAGATTTGTCAAATAATCACTTTTCTGGAGAGATTCCAAGCTTAATTTCAAGTTGCCAATCACTAGAAGTACTAAACTTGTCAAATAATCAATTTGGAGGATATATCCCTCCATCATTGGGAAGTACCAAAGGCCTGATTGACTTGGACTTATCCAACAACAATCTTTCTGGAAAGATACCAAAGTCTTTGGAAAACCTCAGATATCTTGAATATTTTAATGTCTCTTACAACAAATTGGAAGGAGAGATTCCAAATGGGGGCTGTTTTGTTAACTTCACTGCTCAATCGTTTGTTGCCAACACTGCACTATGTGGTGTAGAGAAATTTGAAGTGTCACCTTGCTCAGAAACTCATAAAAGTTCAGGATCAAAAAGTGTTCTCCACTTAATCAAGTATATTTTGCCATCCTTCATTTCAGTTATTGTTCTGGTGATTGTCATACTCATGCTCGTAAGAAAACGTAAGCAGAAGAGAACACCGTCATCATTTGAAGCTACTTCACTAGCCATTCAATGGAGAAGGATTTCATATACAGAACTTCAACGAGGAACAAGTTTTTTTAGTGAAACCAACCTACTTGGAAGCGGAAGCTATGGGTTCGTATTCAAAGCAATACTTTCCGACGGGCTAACTGTTGCAGTTAAAGTGTTCAACTTACATTTAGAAGGAGCTGCCAGGAGCTTTGATACTGAAAGTGAAATACTGAGCTCCATTCGCCATCGCAACTTAGTCCCCATAATTGGTTGTTGTACTAATATTGAGTTCAAAGCCTTGATTCTTAAATACATGCCAAATGGAAACTTGGAGAAATGGCTACACTCTGACAGTTCAAGTTTGGATTTGGTGCAAAGATTGAAAATAACAATAGATGTTGCATCAGCGTTGGAATATCTTCATCATGGTTATACATTCCCTGTTGTTCACTGCGATATAAAGCCAAGCAACATCTTGCTCGATGAAGATATGATTGCGCATGTTGCTTTTTTTGGCATTTCCAAACTTTTTGATGAAGGAGAGACTATGATCCATACCCAAACCTTGGCGACTATAGGTTATGCGGCACCAGGTACCGTACATGAATGTCTTAAATTGTAATTTCTCTATATTATTTATTTCTTATATTCTCAAAATTGTAATGTATATACCAGAGTATGGATTGGAAGGAAAAGTATCCATAAATGGCGATGTATACAGTTTTGGAATATTGCTGTTGGAGATGTTTGCAGGAAAGAAACCAACAGATGACATGTTTAGTGAGGAAAAAGGCTTAAAAGAGTGGGTGAGTGAAGCATTACAAGAAAATGCAATAAGTGAAGTTGTTGCCCCAGGTTTACTAATGAGAGAAGATCGATATTCCTCTATGCATGAACAATGTGTCTCGTCCATTTTTGAGTTGGCTATGAAATGTTTGGTCATTTCACCTACTGAAAGAGTGAACATGATAGAAGCAGCAACCACTTTGCATAAGATCAAAGCAACAACTGTAGCCGGCACAAGAAGGCGTCAACATTATGTGTAGCCACACAAATAAACATAGTACGTATGTACTGTTTCAATTTTCCATTGCAAAACTATTAGTTTCTATGACATTAAATTTCTAAACGTTGGTGTTAATTTTTGTTTTGTTGCTAATATTTCTGCACAAAGTTGAAAGCTATATCAAATTCATGCATAAATAAACACACATAGGATAGATGTGATAGTAGGTTAATATCATAATCAGGCAAAGATGATTTTTCACAATCCAAAAGGCTAATCAATATTATAATGGTCCAACAGACACAAATATATGAGAGAATTAAGCACATAGCCCTTATTACAAACTTTAACCAAGTATAATATAGTAGGATCAATATCTTTAAATTTATTAGACACTCAACACTGCCTTCTCTCCTCAAAGCATAGCCACAAACTCACCATATCTGACCTGGAATTTCATACGTCATACTCATGTTTCAGCAGAGGATCGGTCGTAAGCACCCTACTGCCTCATCCCGTGTCCGATCTCCTCTCGTTGAGTTTAACCATAGTTGTACCCTCAAAAAGAAATGAAACTAGGCAATTATTAGTATGATCTTATAATTCATGCAATAAAGATAGAAGGAGAGGGTGGTTAATTGTTGAAACCTCGCAGACTTCGTAAACTGTATTATGTTGAGAGTAACAATTCTTGTGTTTTGAAAATAACCTTTTTAACTGACATTAAATTGATACAATACTTAATTTATTAGAGAGTTAAAACAAAACCCTTCAACTTTTATACATAAGTAATCTTCTTATAAGTGTTATATGTGCCTTGAATGTCTGGCACCTTCATCTGATAAAGTTTTCCATAAGAGTTTGAAATCGTTTATTTATAACTTCAAGTAGGTTTCATTATCAAGGATTTGTCCCTTGGCACAGTTGTATCTCAAGTCAGATGTATGTTCTGTTTTTTGAATTATTACAGAATTCGATATCTTCAACTGAGATTAATTTGGGGTCACAATGTCCCTGAGACACACAAGTGTCACTCAACAGTAAAAACAAAAGATGAAGACAACAAGATCGATCCTTGTTGATCATGAAATTGATGAGACAAACTTGACGACCAAACCTAGTACAAACATAATGGGAAACCTACTAGATTGGCTTATGGAGGAGCAACCACCGGTGGAACCATAGGCACTCCCACCCGGACCATTTTCCGGTGGGAATGCCAGGGTTGTGCCGGTCGAGGGCACTACATGAGACCGTGGGTTCGTTGTTGGGACACCACCCAATTCCAATAGTGAGGATGTCGGAGAAAATAATGATTCTCGAACCAGTGTAGGTGGATCAACAAGTATAGGAAATTGTTGCGGTTCTGCATCAAAACTCGATAAATTTTAAACAACGATCAATAAATAATGTCATATTTTAATATGGAGCACAATTAATGACCGACCTATAAGTTCGACTTACGTGTCCAACTATTAATAGCAAAAATAAAATAACACGCGTAAAAATCTCACAGGAAGTTTGTTAACTTGGCTACATCTTAGCCCTGAAAAGAAATAACTAGATACAATTATACCATAAAACTATTCTCTTCTATAATTTATATTTGGAATCATGTCTAGTAGTGTTGCATGGATCAACATATCAAAGAAGTATAGAAGTGGATAAACAGAAAGCATGAAAAAACAATGAAATAAAAAGGTAAAGTTGAAGAAAGTATTAGTATGAACTATGAATACAAACCAGGGCATTTAGGCTGGAGAGATGTGGACAACCTGCAGAGAAAACAGAGAAGATCATTGTGCAGTTAAGCCCGAAAAACAGGAATGAAATCGAATGGTCCTAAAACAGAATCAATTTTAAGACCATACGTTGTCCCAATGCTTCCACTGATAAAGCCAGTGTAAGTGCAAGAAGCCACACTGCATCCTCCACTCGATTCCTCTATTGTTGTGTTTCCGAGCATGAGGTTGCTGTTCGTGCACTCCATGCTCGAACAAGAAACTGCCAACGAAGCTGGCATGCACTTCAAACTGCAAAAGAATCCAAGTAAAACAAGTGTTAAATGCACTACACTATGTAACACGAGGTGTAACATCCTCGACTGCTTGGCATTGTTGACTCACTCACGACTCCCTGGTCCGCAGCTGCACTGCACGCAGTGACTTGCTGTTATGGCATAGCTTCCGTTGGGCACCACTAAGCCATAGTCGGAGGCGTAGCTTGGGAAGCTGGACGCGCAGGCTGCAAACAACCTTATTATGTTTTGATGTGCAAAAACATGATCATTAAGACAAGCATTGTTTCTAAAACCACTATCTTTGTTGCGTGATCTTAACTGATCACAATGATAGAAGGTAACGAATGTAGTTCTTCAAGAGTATATGTTTCTGATCTGGAGAAAGAGGTCGATGCTACCAAAGAAGAAGTCGACACCACATAGTTAGCAGTGAAGTTCGTAAATGGGAGTTTGGTATACTGATTTATTCATTCAATTGTGCCATGATTTGCTTCTACACAATAGCAAATCTTTCCTCTTTCAAGATTCAATACTAATCTTTCTTATTCAAAAGTCTTACAAGATTCATTAATGTTGCCTTAAATGATTAATTAGGACTCGTAAATATGTTTCATCTTGTATTGCATTGCTTTGTATTCACCAAAACACGTTGGTGAAACGACATTTAAATAGAAGATCTCGTGTGCTAAGTCGAGCCATCAAGATGTCATAAATAGCACCAAAAACAGAGTTCTTCATAAATTTTATGAGAGAGAGAGAGAGAGAGAGAGAGAGAGAGAGAGAGAGAGAGAGAGAGAGAGAGAGCTAACCAGAGAAGGGGATTGCAAGAATATCACCATCTTCAATCTCCGAATTCCCCAAAGCATTCACATTCATCAGATCACTCACAGTGGTGGCGTACCTGGCCGCAACCGCCGCCAACGTGTCGGCTTCTCTTACAACGTACGACATGTACACCACCGGCAAGTTGTTGTCACTGTTGTTATAGCAGGTACACGGCGATCACCGACGGGTCCGAAAGCTCAAAGTCTGGATTCGCCTCCCTGATCTGAGCCGCCGACACCAGGCCGCCGTACACGGTAGCGGAGATGGAGGAGGAGCCCCTCCATTGTTGCCGGTAGTGTAGAATTCAGTAGCTCGAGGAGATCAAGGAAACAGATCAGTAACGGAATCTAGGTTGCCATTAATAGGTGCTGCAGATAACTGTGTAGGAGAGAGAGAATGGTAGAGAGAGAAAGCTCTGAGAGGCGCCGGTAAGGACAGAAGTTGTCTGAATGAAAGTGTCTGTGTCTGTGTGAGAGAGAGAGAGAGAGAGAGAGAGAGAGAGAGAGAGTTGCCATACTTGCATGCTTTGACTAATTTGCCACTTCATCATCATTTTCATTTTATTTTTTCTCATAATTCAAACTCTTTTCTATAATTATAAAATTGAACCTTTATATTAAAACTTTGATGCATTATTGGGTG
This sequence comes from Scutellaria baicalensis, assembly GCA_005771605.1. Lineage (NCBI taxonomy): Eukaryota > Viridiplantae > Streptophyta > Magnoliopsida > Lamiales > Lamiaceae > Scutellaria > Scutellaria baicalensis. The sequence goes on along the minus strand of CM016725.1, from coordinate 24,228,167 downwards.
ATCGTGTCTCAAATAATCTAAATTTATATATTTTATTAGAGCTTTGTTTTATTGGTACAATGTTTGTCGTTTTAAAAAAATTATTTAAACTAATATGAATTTATATCATAGGTATGTCAAGTTAAAGTATATATTGTGGACATTTCACTAAACAAATAATGTGGTTCAATATTTTAATATGAACTAGCACATTAGCCTTCAAATACATCAGATTTTAAAAAATATATGGTTAAAAAAAATTACACTGAATTAGTAAAATAAAATAAAAAAACTCTAAATATAATTTATGTAAATTAATATTAACATTATTATTAAATTGTCATGCATTTTTTTTACCAAACTAGACTTTTAAGATTAATGTAAGAAATAAATTACTTTTAGTATCATTGTGATGTGTTGATATTGTTAAAGTTAAGTTCATAATCTCTTAAGCAAAAAGAGTAATTAAAATCAAACATCGGATTTTGTTTTATTTGTAACGCCCCGTTTCTTAAGAGCATAAAATCCTGCTTTGGCGTTACTTACTATAGGAATAAACTTTTTTATATAATAATTAAGATAAATAAATTCAGGAATAACTGTGAAATATTATTCCACAAAACATTGTTATGAAATACGAATTTGGGAAAATGCAGCGGAAACGATTACGTTGAAATTTGTTTCCTTCCAAACATCTGAATTAAAATCAAACATTGAATTTTGTTTTATTTGTAACGCCCCGTTTCTTAAGAGCATAAAATCCTGCTTTGGCGTTACTTACTATAGGAATAAACTTTTTATATAATAATTAAGATAAATAAATTCGGGAATAACTGTGAAATATTATTCCACAAAACATTGTTATGAAATATGAATTTGGGAAAATGCAGCGGAAACGATTACGTTGAAATTTGTTTCTTTCCAAACACACTTCCAAAATTATCAAGGAGTGATAGAAATAAAACATTTACATAAATAAACATATTTGGAATTTGTAAAATAAAACTCTTTATTAAAATCATCTATGACCTTGATAATATCGGCTACCGGCATGCCACGTTCGCGTACCCTGTCCTAAAACATTTAAGCATATAGGGGTGAGTGCTAGAAAAATCACTCAGTGGGGTGGAAAAAAGGGCACACATAAGCACGTCACTTTAAATCGTCAATTATTCACTGCACATAACATAGAAGATCAACATAACATTTCATCGGGTCTTTAAGCCCGACATGAATTTTGAGTTTTTAAATCCAACATAAATGGGCCATAATTGAAACCCTCGGGTAGCTAGCCCGCCATGAAATCTGGAGTCTTTAAGTCCAGCGTGAAAGGGCCATATTTGAAACCCTTCGGGTATTTAACCCGCCGTGAATTGGAATTCCACCATGAACTTTAACTTACATATATCACATTAAATTGGAAATAAACGCTGAAGGTCAATGTTCAAATCCCATAAGAGCATCATAATCACTTTGATCACATATTACATAGTCGCATTTAGTCAAGCACGTTCACATTAATATAAAGCAGGAAACAACAAGAATTTACCCCCCCCTTCGAATACTGCAATTCTCGTCCCAAAAGCTTCCGTTTGTCACGCTTTCCTATTCCTGTCCTTTGTTCGAATCTCCTACAAATTTTAGGAGTCGTCTTAGTCTCTATCTTAAATATCTACAAAAGATATACAGTATTACATTCCTAAGATATGACAATAACAGAAAATTCTAGGACGAGGGTGTACTCGAATATCTAGGGTTTAAGGTAATCGTAACCCTAAACTAGGGTTTCTCCTGCTTGAAGCTTAAAACGTCGTTTTCATCAATTGGAGATTAAAACTAACATTTATAACGCGGTACAGTATAAAATATACTCATCGTTGAATTTTGGGGTCGAAATACAATTTATGTACAGTTCTAGGGTTAAATTATAAATTCAGCATAGTTCTAGGGTTTAAAATACAGTTTCAGCATATTTCCAGGGTCAATGTGCAATATAACATAATTTCTAGGGTCAAACTGCAATATAAATAAAATTCAGCGGTTGGAATGCAATATCTTATAATCTGCAGGGCTGAAATGGAATAAATAAAGGTGCAGGGGCTGAATTATAATTAAAGGAAAGTTGAGAATTTATAATTTAGTCCCTGCAGAAAATCAAAATTTCAAAATCAACCCTAATCTCCACACCCCCTTCCTCCCCTGCCCGCCGTCCCTGCCGCTCCGCCTCCGTTCGCCACCGCCTGCCAACATTGCCGGCGACGGGCCCATCGCCGACTCACTCCCTGAACGGCGCCGCCACTCACGGCGCCGCCCCCCACTCCAAACCCGCACATAGTCTTAGTAAACTTAGAAACAGAGACATAGTCTTAGTAAATGTGCAATGGAGTCAACACAACGTCAACGAAGCAACTTGGGAAGATGAAGAAGAAATTCTCGCGAGATACCCAAGTTTACCATACATTGGTACGTTTTAAATTTCGAGGATGAAATTTCTTTTAGGGGGAAAGGATGTAACACCCAAAATAAGTACATAATTCATACATATATACATATGCGTGTGTATTATTAGGTGGTAGCCCAATACTTGGCCCAAAGTGGGAGCCAAATATTAATTTTCTCGGCCCAACTAAAATCATGAAATAGCCCAAACTAGAGCCCAAATTATTCAGTTCATTTCTTTGAGGAAGCCTTGTCATCATACTTGGTTCTTTGCTGCTTCACACGTGTAGCTTTTCTTTGCACCTGTACAAGTGAATTATCCTCCTTCTTCCCTAAATTTTCGATTCATCAAACACAAAGAAGGGAAAGGGGGAATTTTACAGAAAAGCTTGTGGGACTTCAAGGGGTAAAATTTATTGTTTCCTGCAATTGTTGTGTCACAAGCTTGAAGTCCCTATGAGGAAAACAATTAATTCGCATGTGAGTAAAACATGGCACCCTATAAGGACAGATAACTCAAAAAAGTTAATAGACAAAATTGCCAAAATAAATAAGTTAATGGGTAAATTGCCAGAACAGATAAATTACTGGGTGAAAAATTATATATAAAAGTGTGGTTTGCACCCTCAAGTGTTTGACAATTGGCACTTTACATTGTTGCCAAGTGTCACCTCCAAGTGTTTGACAAGTGGCACTTTACAATGTTACCAAGTGTCCTTCCTTAAAAATTATTTTATTTATAAAATATCAAAATATTAATATCATTTAAATACACACACCACTACCCTACAATAATAAAGTGCTTGGAAAAATTAAATATGTAAGTTACAAATGTTTGTTAATGTTGTATTGTTTTTTTTTTTTTGTTTTACATGAAATCTTTGGTGTCAAACTTTAATAATTGTTTTTATCCAACATTTCAATTTCAAAAAAATAAAACAAAATTTGAAGAGTAATTCTGCTACTACTTTTCAAGGAATTAAAATAAATAAATAAAAGATATTTGAAGGTGCTAATAATATTTTACAAAAGAACATTCAAGTAGTTCAAACTCAAAAAAATAAAAACCTTTAGAGAAAAAATTATTTAGAGGATTCAAGAAAAAAATAACATATAAATATTAGAATTCGGTAATGTCAGGCATGAAATGAAATAATGTACTTTAAAATTGTAATTTAAACTATGAAACATATTGCTAATGAGATTACTAAAAATAGGTGTTAAAAAAACATTAAGATATGTGAGATTGAAACATATTTGACATTAGATAATGAAAACTTGTGTTTGTTTAGAAATTTTAAAGGGTATTATAAAAATTTAATTGCTTGGAAAAAAAAATGTAAGTTACAAGTGCTTGCTAATGTTGAATTATTTTTTTTACATGAAATCTTTGGTTTCAAACTTGAATTATTGTTTTTGTCCAACATTTTAAATTGGCATAAAAAAAAAAAGTAAGCAACAATGTGTAAACATTAGTTCAGTAATGTCATGCATTAAATAAAAATAATGTACTTTGAAATTGTGTTTAAACTCTGAAACAATATTATTAGTACATTAGCAAAAAATAGGTGCTTAAAATTTTTTTAGGATATGTTTAAGTTAAAACATATGTAAATTTGGCAAGTATGAAAGTGAGTTATAAAAAGGATGAAATTTGATAATTTTGTGTTTGTTTAGAAATTTTAAAAAGTAGGATTACAATTAATATGTCATCATATAGGGAATTATAAGAAAAATAGATGATATACTGTTATTTTGTCTTTAAACAAAGAGCTAACATTTTCGGTTCAAATTGTAAAAAAGTAGATGAAGTAGACAAAAAAAAAAAAAAAGAATAGTTATAAGATTCTACAAACAAATAACATGATTCGGATATTGGTAATCTAAAATCCAAACGTGCACATTCAGTCCAACCACCCCCTAAAACAATCGAGAAATTGTATTAAAATATTACAATATGTAACAATTCGTTAAAGCTAATAAAAAAGATCACAAAAAGAACACAATTACAAAATAAACCAATACATAAAGCTTAGGACAAACATTGAACAAAACAGATGTTTTCGAGCGATAAAAATGAGATATATTATACTTTTTACAGAAATATATGAAAATACCTAATGCGATAATTAAAACACCTATTAAGAACTATATATTAACAATTTTGTGTTAAAGAATAAATGAAAAAAATTATTAAAGAAAACAATAAGACTCCGTTTGGATAGAGTGATTTCAAATCCAGAATTTGAAATGAGTGGATTTCAACTCCTTTCAAGTTTGAGTGGATTTGAAATCCACCAAAATGATTCTAAAATTAGCTCAAAATGAAAACTATGAATTTTAAATTCACATCCTACCCAACACTATCAGTGGATTTGCCAACAAGGATTTCAAATCCCTCCTTAAATCCACATATTCAAATGTACCATAAGAAATATTATTTTAAGAATAAAGAAAAAATATCACACTTATATAAAAAATTATTATCATATAACAATAAACACTAATTATAAAATAAAAAATGAGATAAGTATTAAATGAAACCCATGCAACGCACGGGTTCAAACCTAGTTATATATATAAAAGTGTGGTTTGACACTCTCAAGTGATGACACTTGGAGCTCTATAAGCATGCAAAGTGTCCCTTCTTAAAACATATTTTATCTGTCAAATATAAAAACATTAATATCAATTAAATACTCACCTCACTACTCAACAAAAAATAAATATGTTGTATTGTTTTTCACTACATGAAATCTTTGCTTCCAAATTTGAATAATTATTTGTCCAACATTTCAATTTGAAAGGAAAAAAAAAAAGTAAACAACAATGTTACATAAACCTATATAATATGAAATTCTTATAAAAAGAAAACAAAAGGTACACAACAATGTTACATAAACCTTTATAAAATGAAATTCTTATGCAAAAAACAAAAAATAAAAAACAAAATTTGAAGAGTAAATATACTACTATTTTTCATTGAATTAAAACAAATAAATAAAAAAGATGTTTGAAGATAGTAATACCTTACAAAAGAACATTTAGGATAGTTCAGATTAAAAAATAACTTTAGAAAGAAATATATTTGTAGGATTCAAGAAAAAAAAAAGATAATATGGAAATATTGAAATTATTAATATTTTACAAAAAGAGCATTTAGGATAGTTCAAACTCTGACATTAACAAAAATAGGTGCTAAAAAAATTAGGATATGTTTGGGTTGAGACATAAGTATATTTTGCAAGTTTGAAAGTGGATTGTGAAAATTATGGAATTTGATAAGTTTGGGTTTGTTAAGAGATTTTATAAATTAAGATTATAATTAGGAACTATAGGAAAAATAGATGATGTCCTATTATTTTATTTTGATGAAAAAAAAATGTTTTTAAAATTTCAAGAAAATGGATAAAGTAGAAAAAAAATTAGAATTATAGAATTTAACAAAATTAATAACATAATTAGGATATTGGTCATCCAAAATCCAGATGTGCACATTCAGTCGAAACACCCCTTAAACAATTGAGAAATTATATTAAAACTTTATAACAACAAATATAACAATTGGTTAAAGTTAATAAAAACAAAACAACAAAAAAAATTTTACAAAGGAACCCAATATGTAAAGCAATTAATGAGTGCAATTAAAGATAAAATTTGAACAAAATAGATGTCTTCGAGCCATAAAAATGAGATGTATTCTACACCATTTACAAAAAGATATGAAAATACTTAATGTTACAGTTAAAACACATATAAAAAAATCATATTAACAAGTTTGTGCTAAAGAACAAATGAAAAAAAGAACAATAAGAAATATTATTTTAAGGATAAATAGAAAATGTCACACTTATAAAAAAATTTGTTAACATATAAAAAAGAATACTACTTTAACATAAAAATAAGATAAGTATTAAATAAAGTACGTGCATCGCACAGGTTCAAACCTAGTAGTGTGAAAACTAGGGTACACGTGCTAGCACATACGAAGTTAACCGGATTTAGCAGTTCAGGCTGAATTAATTGGGTCAAATTTTTGAATTTTCAAAAAATAAAGGGTAAAATTGTCAGCCCGAAAAGATAATGGATAAATTTGACAGAACCAATAAATTAATGGCTAAAAAGTAATTAACTCTATAATGTATATATAATATTAGTGGTTAAAACAAGGAAATTTCTTGGATAGAGATGATTGCAAGCATTTGTGGAATTAATATGGAAAAAGAAGAGCAAAGACTTCTTGGTCTTCCACTGAAGCTTAATCTGCGCATTAATTAGTTCCTCCAAATCTAAAAGTGGAGCTTAAAACTATATTATTTTTCATTTCATTAATTCCAACTTAATATCTTCTTCTTTTTCAACTTGCAATTATGATTTGCTCCCACTTGAAAACTGATCCCCACATTTCCATTTCATTATTTCAATCAGTGTCTTCACCTTTTTATTTGTAGTATATATAATAGCATTCAATTCCATGTACTACACTACAACTAGCTTGTCATATATAGCAACACACAGCAAGTTCAGGAAGTGAAGATCATTATAATGATTGTATTAATGGATTCCCTCTTTTCTTTTGCTATTCTTCTGCTCTTCATCATATTTACACTCACTACTTCTTCTTCCCAGTCTTTTTCCGATTTGAGCACCGATGAATCTGCATTACTTGCCTTCAAAAACTCCATCACTTCTGATCCTCATGGTGTTTTAACCAACAATTGGTCTTCGGCTAATGATAACTCATCCATTTGTTACTGGATTGGTGTCTCTTGTGGCATCAAACACCGTCGGGTCACTGCCTTAACCCTTTCGGGCTTCGAGCTCAAAGGAACCATTTCTCCACATCTTGGGAATTTAACATTTCTTCGATCTTTAGACATCAGCTACAACAATTTCTCAGGTTTGATCCCTTCCCAACTGTCAAAATTACGTCGTTTAAAGGAGATCAACGTTGGATTTAACGACTTGAGTGGAGGTATACCATCATGGCTTGGATGGTTATCTCAACTTGAACATGTGCGTATGAGTAATAACTCCTTCATTGGTAGAATCCCTCCTACTCTCTTCAATATTTCAAGGTTGCAAACTTTAGATTTTGGGTATAATTTTCTTGATGGAAATATTCCGGTGGAGATTGGAAACTTTTCTCACTTGGAAATACTGAAATTAGGGGGTAACCAGTTAAGGGGGTCTATCCCTCCTACTCTCTTCAACAATATCTCTTCTTTAATAGAAATTAACCTAAGATTCAATAAGCTATCAGGAAAGCTTACAAACGAGATATGTCATAATACTCCGAGGCTTAGAATTATGTCTCTGTCGGGGAATAAACTAGAGGGCGAAATTCCGACAAATATCGGAAAATGCAGAGAGATGGAGGACCTGCGCTTGGCACTCAACAAATTCAGCGGAGAAATACCAAATGAAATTTGGAGTTTGAGTAAGCTTAGGATTTTAATTCTATGGTCAAACCACTTCACAGGTATGTATGATTTAACTCATGATCAACATTTAATAAAATTGATTCAACATGCATATGGATTTTGAATTTATAACATGAATTTGCTTAACATCGATCTCTCATTAAACAGGACAAATTACATCTTCTGTTTTCCCAAGTTTAAGTATCATCAATCTTCCAGAGCTTGAGGAGTTGTCTCTTCATCAGAACAACTTGACAGGTATTTATATACGCAATGTTTATCTTCCCTGAAAATATATACTGTATATAATAATAGAGATTATTTACAGGTAGGATCCCCACTGATATTTGCAACAAAATGCCAAACATCAAAGTGCTTTATCTTTGGGACAACAAATTAGAGGGGGAAATTCCAGCAAATATAGGGAAATGCAGTGAGCTTGAAGACCTTAACTTATTTGCCAACAATTTGAGTGGAAGCATCCCAACTGAAGTTGGAAGTTTGAGAAATCTTAGGTCCTTATATCTCAGGCAAAATCATTTCACAGGTATACACAAAAAAGTTAATTTTGAAGACCTTGAATTATCTTATAACAATTTGAGTGGAAGCATCCCAACTGAAATTGGAAGTTTGAGCAAAATGAGGAGATTATATCGATTTTTTATCCATATAATTTCACTCACCAATATTTAATTAAATTCATGCAACATGGATATTTTGAATTTATAACATGCAAAACTTTCTTATAACCTCCTCAATTCCCAATCTCATCTATTGAACCACTCAAAAAAAATGTTTTTTTATCCTCTAAGTTTGGCTCATTAGATTGTTGATTCTCTATCTTTCACCTTTTGATTTTTAGTCCTCTAGTATATCTCATTTATTATATAAAATGAGAGAACTAAAATTTTATAACAAATAAAATTAATGATGAGAAAAATCAAATTTTAAGTGCATTCAAAATTTTATCTTTTAAGTATGAAAAGGCATGATATCAAATTTAACTATATATATAGTAAAATAATATGTAAATAAATATAATCATTAGAAATTTTAAAAAAAAATCATGCATATTATGAATTAGAATATTTTATGCATATATTGACTTTACAAAAACTAGTCAATCGATTATAATATTTTCAATATATATATATACATAAATAGTTTTATATCGATTCTAATATTGATATTATGACCCCATATTATTTACAATATATATCATGGAAAAGATCAATATCATTGCTTAAATCATTTACAAAGCAATGATTGGATTTAATTTTGTCCAAATAGTACTTTGATGATTTGATCAGTTTTTATATAAAAGCATTACATTAATGTATGTTGTTAAGTGTATACTACTACTATTATGAAATGCATTTTAAAAGCTGAAAATTATTACAAGTGTTATGAAAACATGTTACTTCTCATAATATAGTCTATTTTCTATATGATTTTCAGGTTCCATCCCATATTTTCTATTCAATATATCAAGTTTGAATTTATAACATGCATGTCTCTGAAGGGAGAATTCCAGCAAATATAGGGAAATGCAGTGAGCTTGAAGAGCTTGTATTATCTTACAACAATTTGAGTGGAAGCATCCCAACTGAAGTTGGAAGTTTGAGCAAACTGAGGGAATTATATCTTGGCCAAAATCAATTCAAAGGTATACATAAAAAGTTTTGATGAGGCAACATGTATCATTGCTTCAATATATATTTATCAATTTATCAAACTAAACTATATATATTCTTCATTATTTATTGGGCTTCTAATCAAGAATTTACAACATTATTACATTAATGTATGTTGTTAAGTGTATACTACTACTATTATGAAATGCATTTTAAAAGCTGAAAATTATTACAAATGTTATGAAAACATGTTACTTTTCATGATAGTCTATTTTCTATGTGATTTTCAGGTTCCATCCCTTTTTCTCTATTCAATATATCAAGTTTGAAGATATTAGATCTTTCATTTAATGATCTATCAGGTAGACTTTATTCAAATATTGGGCTTTCAATTTTCAATCTTGAAATCCTTTATTTGCAAAGTAACAGACTCAGTGGGCCAATTCCAAGCTCTATCAACAATGCTTCTAAACTTACTGTATTGATCTTGGAGATGAACGCATTCAGTGGCATAATCCCTAGTTTTGGTAATTTAAGGCTCTTACAAGAACTTCGAATTTGGGGTAATAATTTGATTGGTAGTGAATCCCCAACCCAAGAATTGGGATTTCTCTCTTCATTAACTAGTTATCAACAATTGAGGATCTTGGAAATATCATCGAATCCACTTATAAGTGGCATTCTCCCAACTTCAATTGGTAAATTTTCCCCTTCTCTTCAATAATTCTATGCGGATGGATGCAACATTCAAGGAATTATTCCTTCAGAAATTGGAAACTTGAGCAATTTGATAGCGATCGATTTTAGTGGAAATCAAATTAGGGGCTTCATCCCAACAAGGGTAGGACAATTAAGGCAAGTGCAGAGACTAAATCTCGATGGTAATCAATTACAAGGCTCTATCCCTAATGAAGTTTGTGAGATGAGTAATTTGGGGCATTTGGATTTGGGAGAAAACATGCTAATAGATCCAATTCCTGAATGCATTGGTGAATTAAAATCTCTAAGATACATCTGGTTAAACTCTAACAAGTTGCAATCCACCATACCTCCCAGCTTTTGGAATCTTACAGATCTCTTGATTGTAAACTTGTCGTCGAATTCTTTGAGTGGACAACTTTCATCTCAAATCTCAAATTTCAAGGCAATATATCAGATAGATTTTTCAAATAATCACTTTTCTGGAGAGATTCCAAGCTTAATTTCAAGTTGCCAATCACTAGAAGTACTAAACTTGTCAAATAATCAATTCGGAGGATATATCCCTCCATCATTGGGAAGTACCAAAGGCCTGATTAACTTGGACTTATCTAACAACAATCTTTCTGGAAAGATACCAAAGTCTTTGGAAAACCTCAGATATCTTGAATATTTTAATGTGTCTTACAACAAATTGGAAGGAGAGATTCCAAATGGGGGCTGTTTTGTTAACTTCACTGCTCAATCGTTTGTTGCCAACACTGCACTATGTGGTGCAGAGAAATTTGAAGTGTCACCTTGCTCAGAAACTCATAAAAGTTCAGGGTCAAAAAGTGTTCTCCACTTAATCAAGTATATTTTGCCATCCTTCATTTTAGTTATTGTTCTGGTGATTGTCATACTCATGCTCGTAAGAAAACGTAACCAGAAGAGAACACCGTCATCATTTGAAGCTACTTCACTAGTCATTCAATGGAGAAGGATTTCATATACAGAACTTCAACGAGGAACAAGTTTTTTTAGTGAAACCAACCTACTTGGAAGCGGAAGCTATGGGTCCGTATTCAAAGCAATACTTTCCGACGGGCTAACTGTTGCAGTTAAAGTGTTCAACTTACAGTTAGAAGGAGCTGCCAGGAGCTTTGATACTGAAAGTGAAATACTGAGCTCCATTCGTCATCGCAACTTAGTCCCCATAATTGGTTGTTGTACTAATATTGAGTTCAAAGCCTTGATTCTTAAATACATGCCAAATGGAAACTTGGAGAAATGGCTACACTCTGACAGTTCAAGTTTGGATGTGGTGCAAAGATTGAAAATAACAATAGATGTTGCATCAGCGTTGGAATATCTTCATCATGGTTATACATTCCCTGTTGTTCACTGCGATATAAAGCCAAGCAACATCTTGCTCGATGAAGATATGATTGCGCATGTTGCTGATTTTGGCATTTCCAAACTTTTTGATGAAGAAGAGACTATGATCCATACCCAAACCTTGGCGACTATAGGTTATGCGGCACCAGGTATCGTACATGAATGTCTTAAATTGTAGTTTCTTTATATTATCTATTTCTTATATTCTCAAAATTGCAATGTATATACCAGAGTATGGATCGGAAGGGAAAGTGTCCATAAATGGCGATGTATACAGTTTTGGAATATTGTTGTTGGAGATGTTTGCAGGAAAGAAACCAACAGATGACATGTTTAGTGAGGAAAAAGGCTTAAAAGAGTGGGTGAGTGAAGCATTACAAGAAAATGCAATAAGTGAAGTTGTTGCCCCAGGTTTACTAATGAGAGAAGATCGATATTCCTCTATGCATGAACAATGTGTCTCGTCCATCTTTGAGTTGGCTATGAAATGTTTGGTCATTTCACCAACTGAAAGAGTGAACATGATAGAAGCAGCAAACATTTTGCATAAGATCAAAGCAGCAACTGTAGCCGGCACAAGAAGGCGTCAACATTATGTGTAGCCACACAAATAAACATAGTACGTACGTACTGTTTCAATTTTATATTGCAAAACTATTAGTTTCTATGACATTAAATTTCTAAACCTTGGTGTTAATTTTTGTTTTGTTGCTAATATTTCTGCACAAAGTTGAAAGCTATATCAAATTCATGCATAAATAAACACACATAGGATAGATGTGATAGTAGGTTAATATCATAATTAGGCAAAGATGATTTTTCACAATCCAAAAGGCTAATTGTAATATCCCAAGATTTGAGATATGAAATCTGAAAGATAATTAAATAATATTATAAAAAAAAAGAGCTTATATATTAAATTGAATCTTATGATGACATATATTTCAAATGTAGATATAAGTTTATTAAACTGTTAAAGTCCATTTAAAAGAAACATATAAATACTCGTGTTCTTTCAATTCAAAAATTCAATTCGTGATTACACATCTCCGAATTTAATAAGATTTTAGTATGTTGTCCCTATATGTGTTTTTAAGATTCTGTTAAATTTTCATGTTAACTGGATTTATAAATTATGTAATACGATGTTTATATCACTTCAACTCAAGAGTAACATCTTTAACGTTTCTGATTTAGAAATTTTAAAATGATATTTATAGATCTCCAAAGTTTATTAAATTTTATCCGATTGTGTAAAATATTTATTTTCACCTACAGTATAAATTTCAGTTCAGTCGGACGTGTATTTCATTTAAAATTTTATTCTAGTCATCTTTGAAAGATTGACAAACTTACGATGCTACTGATTTAAGAATTTAATACTTAGTTGATGGTTTTTAAATGACTTTTTCTAAACTGTCATACTTTTACAAGTTCTTCATCTCTCGAGAAAGTTTTCTAACTAAAAATATTTATAATTCTTAAGATATTAAATTTCTTCTACAACTATGCAGAATTCATCATTTATGCGATTTAAATTTCTAAAGTAAAAACCTATATTTATATTACTTGGGATCTTATGAAATTAATTATGTCTTACTAATTATTTTACTACTTATGAAGTACATTTAAAATTAAAGATCGTTTGATCTTATATTTCTTGAGAAACAAATATTGCTAGTGAACTAACATGTGAGGTTTTTCTAAAAGTTTGTCTTTTAAACTTGATCTTTTGATTTTCTCCAAAGTCCAATACGATCTTATCTTTTTCAGTGAATTCTCTAGAAGAAACTCTTTAAATTTGAATCAAATCAAAATTGTATACTCTCTCGTCAAAATTATTTCTCTCATGTTCGATCTCAAACTCAATATCTCTTTCATTTTGTTTATTAAATAATTAAAGGCATGTAAGCAAATAAACATGTATATATATTGATGTAATAACCCAAAAGTTTCATAATTTAATATTAAGATAATTTGATCTAGCTTCATAATTTAATAATTTCATAAGTCATTTGAATTATCCAAGACTTATTGATTTAATTATTTCATATTATAAGTTTTATTTAAACCCATAATACTCTTAATCTTAGAATCTAATAACTTTCATAATCTTATAACCACTACAAGAAATTCTCTCATAGACTACACCCCTAATAACTTATTTTGAATCTTAATAAACACCCAAAATCTCACTCATGTGATTTTAATTAAATAATAAGATTGTTTAAGTTCTATCCCCAACAAATTTATAATTCTAATTAGGTAATGGAATTTATTTACAATTAATCTTCATGACAAGTTTATGATCTTAATTAGTTAATTGAATTCATTTATGATTTAATTAATGCTTAGAATTTATCTATGATTTATGTTCCCAATAAATTGATACATAAAATTCATAATCCAACAATAAATCAAAGAAAATATATAAAAGATCTAAATCTCAACAAAATCTCCATAAAGATCTATCAAATTAATTTGAATTGACGTAAATATTTTTAGATTGTTGAGATTCTATCTTCCGTGTAAATCTGTTTTCTTGTTGTACATTGGTGAAAATTATATACGTTCTATTATCCTCAATAATTGTCTTGAGGAAATATCATCATAATCTTTATATGGTGTCAGAGTGTCATAATTAAATAAGTTTATGATTTAATTAATTAATATAATTTATCTAAGATTTATCTCATAACAAATTATACGTAACTTTCCAATCCAATCAACAAAATCCTTATAAAAAAATATGTCATATCAAAACTACAAATTTAAATGGATTAAGAAATTCCTTTACCTCATACCTATATATATTTAAAATAACCCTAACCCTTCAAGAAAACTATCGTAAGGTTTTTTCCAGAAATCTTCATCTTCTCTATTCTCTTTCTGTCATTAAACTCCATCTTCTCTATTCTCTTTTGTCAAATTTATTCTCTTTTGTCAAATTAAATTCTAGAAAATGTACGTCTCTTTTCCATCTCAGTTTCAAAATGAGTTTTAGAAATTTACGTTTGTTTGTCCATCTCGATTCTTCTTTTTGAGTCTTGAATTTCATCGTCGATTCTTCTTTTTGAATCCTGAATTCCATCGTCGATTCTTCTTTTTGAATCCTGAATTCCATTGTTGATTTCCTATTGTCAAAACGACTTTTAATATGAATCATTTTTCCATCTGGAAATTAATGCAGTCCTACTTTTTTTGTAATTACCATTCTTTCCACATCGTCATTACGATTCTTTTCACATAGTCTCTTTCCGTTTCAATAGTTAGTAATCTTTATTTTCAATTTCTGAAAATTCCGATTTAACTTCACTCCATTCCAAGTTCACTCACTTAACTTTTGATCTCAATTTCCAAGTCCTATTACTACATTCCACATTCCACATAGTATCTTATTCCTTCCAATTTCCCTCAAATCCTCCTATCTATTAAATTATAAATAAAATATTTACTAAGATACAAATTATTTTATTTATAGGAAACGAAGATAACGAGGACGTGAATTGCATTCATTTGCATCAAGCATTCAATTTTTCACCACATCACATTCAAGTTTTCACTACATCTAATTGAGGTGGGGTTTTCTTTCCTTGTTTGTCTTTATTAAACGCATGTATGTGTGATATGGATGGGGCAACATATATGATTTAATCAATCGTTAAGTGGTTGATAGCATGGAAATTTTAATTGGTCGTTAAGTGGCCAATAGCATGGTTATGAATTAATCAGTCGTTAAGTGGCTGATAGCATGGAAATTTTAATTGGTCGTTAAGTGGCCAATAGCATGGTTATGAGTCGTTAAGTGGCCAATAGCATGGTTATGAATTAATCAGTTGTTAAGTGGCTGATAGCATGGATACGGTGTTGTTATTCTGTGTTGCATATGCTTGTTTTTAATCTTGACAAACAATAACCCCATTGAGCTAGTGTAGCTCATCCCGAATTATTACATTCTTTTACAGATGAGAAGTCGGACGCGATGGTACGATGGATGCCAATGGGAATTAATTTAATAATTAATGACAAGTGAAATATAAATTATGGTGGGAATTAATTTAATAATTAATGACAAGTGATATAAATTATGGTGATTGTTAATAAATAGTTTATTGAATACTTTGTAAATACTTTTGAATCGCTAACCTTTTCGTTTTGGTATTTAAAATTTGTAGTTAGATTTTTGAGGTGTGTTTACTTCATTTTTTATGGTAACTTTATTTTAATAAGAAAATTATTCCTTTGAGTTGCTTCCGCTAAATGTTTTATTAAATTTGGGATTAAACGTTTTTCTAAATGATTTTGAAAATAATCTGTATAATTTTATTTTAAGAAAATGGGTATTTGTTTTATGAGCTCGCGTTCCTATTTCAAGGACAAAAATGTGTTATTGTTTACTTTCAAAATTGGGGCGTGACACTAATCAATATTATAGTGGTTCCAACAGACACAAATATATGAGAGAGAATTAAGCACATAGCCCTTATTACAAACTTTAACCAAGTATAATATAGTAGGATCAATATCTTTAAATTTATTAGACACTCAACACTGCCTTCTCCTCAAAGCATAGTCACAAACTCACCATATCTGGACCTGGAATTCATACGTCATACTCATGTTCAGCAGAGGATCGGTCGTAAACACCCTACTGCCTCATCCGTGTCCGATCTCCTCTAGTTGAGTTTAACCATAGTTGCACCCTCAAAAAGAAATGAAACTAGGCAATTATTAGTATGATCTTATAATTCATGCAATAAAAGATAGAAGGAGAGGGTGGTTAATTGTTGAAACCTGGTAGACTTCGTAAACTGTATTATGTTGAGAGTAACAATTCTTGTGTTTGAAAATAAACCCTTTTTAACTGACATTAAATTGATACAATAACTTAATTTATTAGAGAGTTAAAACAAAACCCATACAAACTTTTATACATAAGTAATCTTCTTATAAGTGTTATATGTGCTTTTGAATGTCTGGCAACTTCATCTGATAAAGTTTTCATAAGAGTTGAAATCGTTTATTTATAACTTAAAGTAGGTTTCATTATCAAGGATTGTCCCCTTGGCACAGTTGTATCTCAAGTCAGATGTATGTTCTGTTTTTTTTTTTGAATTATTACAGAATTCGATATCTTCAACTGAGATAATTGCCTAGGATGTTTTTGGTTCTAAACATTTTTAATATACTTTGCCTGATTTGTATATTATCTTTCATCTACAGATTCTTCAGCAGTTACAGGCTCTTCTTGGGGTTAGGCATGAACTGGGAGAAGAATTCTCCTATACTGTTCTTCAGCATCGTGTTGTTAGTGGTGATGCAGCTCTTATTGATAACTACACAAATGTCGAAAGCAATTCCAAGTTAGCTGTTGCTTTCTCTGTTATGAATGAATGTTTTGAACCTATAATAGATGAGCGGAGTGGAACCAATATGATCCACAATGTTGTCTACAGCTGTGGGTAAGCACTCTCCATTTGGACTGTTTCATGTACTGTATTACTCTTCATTAGGTCTTTAACTTATGAGCATATGCTATTGATGGTAATAGATCATTCTCTTAGAGGAAATCCCATTCATTCTTGAGCTGGTTTTCTTTAAACCATATGATCTTGAAATTGTGAGCAATTAAAGCAAAAGGGCCTTCATCAAATTGTTATGTGCTTTCTGATACGTTGTTTAAATGAGGGTTTCGAGTTGTCGTGCTACTTATGAAAATACAACAAAGTACTAATTATTATGTTTAATTTTTAAGATTGTGCTCATAAAGCTTATAGTTTTGCTGGAAGTAATTTATTCAATTCTTGCTTGAACTATAAAGAACTTGTAGGCTTTGAAGATGTTTGACATTCCCTGATTTATACAATTGTGTTTCTTATTTAATGGTTAATTTAATCAGCATATTATTTTCATTTGGTTACTGTTAAAGACAATGGATCTTTCATTCTTCAATACATATCCTTTTTCTCGTAGGTCCAATATCAGGCGGTTAGACTACAATGGATTTTATACTGTAATCCTAGAGAAGGGCGATGAATTTGTCTCGGCAGCATCTATAAGGTTATTACTTTTTGTCTTGTTTTAGACACTATAGTGTATTAGCTTAATCTGATTTCTTTTATTATAAGTTTCCTTTTCTAGTTTTGTAGTAAACATTAGGCCTCTCTCTCCAATTAGTTCAAGTGAAATCTTCTATAACTTATTAATGTGTTTAAAAGCATTTATCATGTCAGTAAGGATGATGTTAAAATGCAAGAATGTAGATTTATCAGGCCAATAATAGTGCACCTTAAATAAGTTTCTTTCAAGTTCTGTATTACATAACTCTCATGATGGTATTTGGAGGTTGGATATTGGTGAGAGACGTGTTTTAGTATATGTGAACTTAGGATAGAAAGGAGGTTTTAGGAAAGATTTAGTAGGAAATAGTTGGAAGTTTTTGAGGTCGGGTGATAAGGATTTTGAAAGTTATACTTTCACTTTATTGCTTTGGTTTTTAGTTCTCTTCTTACAAATGAGCTCCTCCCATATTTATAGGAGGTCTTAGAAGTTTCCAGAGTATTCTTTCATATTCTATTTGTAGATTACTCTACAATACTCTACTTCTCTCCTTATTTATTCTACCCCTAGAATATTCTAGAGTATTCTTCTTTTCTATATTATTCTTTCACTTCCTAAAATACTCTAGATACATCTATGAAATTCTAGATCATTCTATAAAATTCTAGAAATTTCTAGAAATGTGCATCACTTTCTAATACTCCTCCTTGATGCATATTTTTGTGACTCCAATTTTTCTTCGTAGTGTCTCGAACTTTCCTCGAGGTAGTGCTTTTGTAAAAATATATGCTAGTTGGTCTTCAGTCCTGCAGTGCTCCAACTCGATTTCTTTGTTTGCTTCTGCTTCTCGAATGAAGTGGTACTTGATCTTTATGTGTTTAGTTCTGCTATGGAACATTGCTTCTGCTTCTCGAATGAAGTGGTACTTGATCTTTATGTGTTTAGTTCTGCTATGGAACATAGGTTTTTTGCGATAGCTATTGCTGATTTACTGTCGCAATAGATTTTGGTAGCATCTCCGGCTCTCCCATGTCTTCAAGTATGTATTTAAGCCAAATAGCTTGACTTGTAGTCATTGCTGCTGCTATGTATTCTGCTTCGGCTTGTGCAACTGTTGGTTGCTTCTTAGATGCCCAAGAAAATATTCCTGAACCTGATGTGCTCTTCATGTCGTCAACAGAGCCTGCCCAATCACTGTCAGTATAGCCAAATAACTTTGAGTCAGGTGTTGATTCATACCAATGCCGAAGTTTTTAGTTCCTTGAAGATATCGGAGTACTCGCTTTGCCGCTCCATAGTGAATCTGACTTGGATCCTGCATAAACCTTGATAAGAAGCTCGTTGCGTACATGATGTCAGGTCGAGTCGCTGTTAGATAGAGTAGACTTCCGATCAAGCTTCGAAATTTTGAGATGTTGCCTTTGGTGAGCCATCTTCTTTTTGTAGTGCTTTAGAGCTGTCAAGTGGGTGGCAACGGTCTTGCACCCTTCCATCTTGAACCTTTTTAATAAGCTTTCGGTATATTTCTTTTGTGAGATAAATATACCATCTTCTCTTTGGTTTATCTCGATATCGAAAAATAATGCATAAGCCCAAATCGGTCATTTGAATCATTGTCTCATTGTTTCCTGTGACTATTAGATCATCCACGTATAAAGAGACAATAAGTTTATTTTTCGTACCTTGGGTCTTGATGTATTGTATGCTCGCTCGGGCTCCTCCTGAATCCAAGCTTTGTGATAATTGTCGATTCTGCTATACCAGGCTCGTGGGGCTTGTTTTAAACCATATAGTGCCTTCTTTAATCTGAGAACTTTATCTTCTTGCCCTTTGTATCACGAACCCTTGAGGTTGTTCCACGTATATTTCTTTTTCAAGATATCCATTTAAAAAGGCTGACTTCACATCAAGTTGGTAAATCTTCCATCTCCTTTGTGCAGCTAGCGCAACAAGTGCTCGAATAGTGTCGAGTCGGGCTACTGGAGCGAAAGTCTCGTTGTAGTCGATTCCTTGTACCTGTGAGTAACCCTTTGCTACTAGTCTTGCCTTATGTTTGTTAATTGAGCCATCTGGGTTAATCTTTGTCTTATACACCCACTTAACTCCAATAGCTTCTTTGTTGCTCGGTAGATCCACCAACTCCCATGTTTCGTTTTTCTCGATCATTTTGATTTCTTCTTCCATGGCTTTTATCCATTTTTTTCTTTGACGGCAACTTCAAAGCTTTCGGGCTCTAGGGTCACAAAGTTGCAACTCTCGTATATATCTCGTAGTAGTCTTACTTTTCTGGGAGCAGAATCTGGAGAAGATTCTTCTTCAATTGAGATAGAAGATGGTGATGGTGTCCTCGGACTAGAAGGTTCTGGGGCTTCACTAGAAGATTCTGGAGCACCTGGTCCTTGGTCTTCGGTAGGATGTCGTAGTGGTGGTAGCATTATATTTTGTTTTTCTACCTTTTCTTCTTCCCAATTCCATGTAGCATTCTCATCGAACTCGACGTCTCGACTAATAATTAGTTTCTTACTTTTAAGACTATAAATTCTATAGCCTTTAGACTGAGAGCTGTAGCCAAGAAAAATACCTTTTTCTGTCTTCTCCTCCAGTTTGTGTCTCTTCTCTTTTGGGATGTGCACGTAGCAGATACTCCCAAAATTTTGAGATGTTGTGCTGACGGCTTTCGTCCGCTCCATGCTTCTATTGGTGTTTTATTTTGTACTGCCTTTGTTGGACACCTATTTAGTAGATAGACAGCGGTGTATACTGCTTCTACCCAGAACTCTTTTGGTATGTTTTTTTCTGCTAGCATTGTTCTGGCCATCTCCATCACGGTCCTATTTTTTCTCTCTGACACGCCATTCTGCTCTGGAGCGTAGCCAACTGTCAATTGATGATTGACTCCTTCCTCCTCGCAGAACTTATTGAATGCGTTAGAGGTGTATTCTGTACCTCTATCGCTTCGTAAGACTTTGATTCGGCGACCGCTTTGGTTCTCGACCAAATTCTTAAATTTCTTGAATATATTAAAGACTTCTGTTCTTTCTTTCATAAAGTATACCCACGTCATTCTTGTATAGTCATCAATAAAGAGAATGAAGTACCTGTTTTTCTCGACTGTTGGTGTCCTCATTGGGCCGCACACATCTGTATGGATTAGCTCCAATTTTTGCTTAGCTCGCATGTTTGTCCGGAGGGAAATGACTTTCGATGTTGTTTTCCTTCCATGCATGTGCCGCATATGTCATCTTTTATTTGTATGGCTGGAAGATCTTTCATCATATTTTTCTGGTGGAGAACTTTTAGTCCTTGGAAGTTGAAGTGCCCGAACCTTCGGTGCCATAGCCAGGATTGATCTTCGTGGGCTTTTAATGCTGCCTCAACATACTGCCAGCGAATAGGAAAATTTCTTTGTTGCTGCATTTTGACTACAGCAATTTCAGAATTTTTATTCTTGTCGTCGTATATGGTGCATGAGTCTCCTTTGAATAGTAGTGAGTATCCTTTCTCCATCATTTGACCCACGCTGAGTAGATTTGTGTCAAGCTTAGGGACAGCAGTACATCGTGGATGAATCGCGTACCTTTCTTCGTGTTGACCAATAGTTCCTTTCCTTCGACGCTCACTAGGTCTCCATTCCGAGCTTCACTTGTGATTTAATTGATTTGTCGATATTTTGGAAGATCTTGTCATCTCCTGTCATATGGTTGCTGCAGCCACTGTCTATGAACCAAGTGTCGTTCTTTAATTCTGATGCAGCATGCATGTAGAATAAGTTGTTTCTGCTTTGCTCCTCCTCGGTGTAATTAGCTTGGTGTTTTTGTTTGAAGCGACAATCTTTCTCCAGGTGACCAAATTTTCCACAATTTTTACATTGTGGTTTATCTCGGTTCCAACAATCTTTTTCAAGATGGTTGGTCTTCTTACAAATGTTACATGGTGGGTACTTATCTTTTCTTTTATAATTATCACAGCCACCTTGATTTTTATTTCTTTCTCTATTTTTCTTCCCACCATTTCTAGAATTCTGAGACCGTATGTTGAGTTTAGATTGAAATGCGTTTTCTACTGATTCGTTTTCACGCATACTCAATCTTTTCTCATAAGCTTCAAGTGAGCCTATTAATTTTGTCACCGATATTTAGCTGGGGGAGTGATTAGTATTTTTTCTACTAGTCTCTTCTCGGTAATATTTTCTCCATGTCCTTTTAGTTGATTAACTACTTCTCTTAATCGAGTGTAGTAGTCCTTTACGGTCTCAAAGTTTGAGATTGCATACCTTATCACTTCCTTGATATTCCTCCTTTAGCGTATCCCAAGCTTCTTTTGACGTTTTAGCTCCACTGATTCTTGGAAATAGAGACTCCACCATAGCCATTTGTAATATGTAGAGTGCTAGACTATCATTCTCCACGTTTTAATCTAATTTTTCTTTGTCTGTAGCAGACAAAGACGATGTGTCTTCGGGATAGTATATTGTCTTGGGGATAGTATATCCCTTCTCAACGATCTCCCATAGACCTTGGGACATAAAATATGTTTTTATTTTAATGCCCCAATAATTATAGTTTTCTCCTGAGAAAATTGGGATTGGAATTTGATTGTTATTTGATAAGGACATTTTGTAGGTATGTTTGGTGATATTGCGGAAGCTAGTTTACGCCCAGTTCAAATCTAACCGGGCTCTGATACCACTGATGGTATTTGGAGGTTGGATATTGGTGAGAGACGTGTTTTAGTATATGTGAACTTAGGATAGAAAGGAGGTTTTAGGAAAGATTTAGTAGGAAATTGGAGTTGGAAGTTTTTGAGGTCGGGTGATAAGGATTTTGAAAGTTATACTTTCACTTTATTGCTTTGGTTTTTAGTTCTCTTCTTACAAATGAGCTCCTCCCATATTTATAGGAGGTCTTAGAAGTTTCCAGAGTATTCTTTCATATTCTATTTGTAGATTACTCTACAATACTACTTCTCTCCTTATTTATTCTACCCCTAGAATATTCTAGAGTAGTATTCTTTTCTATATTATTCTTTCACTTCCTAAAATACTCTAGATACATCTATGAAATTCTAGATCATTCTATAAAATTCTAGAAATTTCTAGAAATGTGCATCACTTTCTAATATCTCAACTACATTAAGCAGCTTCTATTTTTATATCATAATGAGTTGTTTATTTGTGCAAATGACTAATTCCTTTCAATGATGTTCAAATTACAGAATCCACGGGAGACAGTTAGCCGAGATGCCTTTTATTGGAACACGATTTATGTACCGTCGTCAAGGGATGTGCAGCCGGCTTTTAACTGCTGTCGAAACGGTCTGGTTTCTTTTTTCTTCTTGGGGAAGGCCAGGTTTTAATATCATGCTATATATTATAATTTATATGTTGCCAGGTTGATGCCCTAATGATCATGCTGGGAAACAAGTTTGTAGTAGATAAAAAAAACATTGTGCTTTTATATGTTTCCATACAGAAATTTTGTTAATATTTAGGTTTTGCTTTTCTAGTGTCTGGCCTGGTGACTTGTTCTTCTCTATCCGTGGTTGTTTCATTCTCATATGTATATTTGCCTTCTGCGCTTTCTAAAATCTACAATCTTTTTAGGTTCTTGGCTCAGTTGGTGTTGCGAAACTGGTAATACCGGCAATATCTGAACTGAATGAAACATGGACAAAGGTTTTTGGTTTTATTCCCCTTGAAGAATCAAGAAGGCAAGGAATGAGGTACATGAGCATGATTGCTTTCCCAGGGATAGACATGTTGCAGAAGTCTGTACCGGGCCAAAAGGATTCTGCAGGTATTGGGCGGCCTCATTATGTTAGCTGAAACTTCCTATTAGTGTATCTGTAACTGTTCTTAAATTCTTGAAATAATAAATATATTCCAGCTTCTGAGGTTAGAGCCGAGCATCAGAGAATCAAAGAAAATCCTGCCTCTGATTCGAGTGCCAACTCTGTTCCCATTATAAAGGACGTAAATGACACCTCAGCTTCAGAATCCATCGAAGTTCTAGCTAACTATCAAGATACTCGTGAGAAGCAGCCAAATGAGGATATCGGAGGTGCAGCTTTACCAAATCTTGATCTTTCTCCAGAGCTTGAAGACCATGCAAACAGTAAAGATGCTAAGAGCAAATCATGCACCGATGTGCCTGTTGTTTTGTTGAACGAGGCAGATGATCGTTATGTTGGAGCTGTTAATGTTGATCAGACATCCAAGAACGGAAATTGTCTCGAGGCATCAACAGATGAAAATGTCTCTCTAAAAACCAAGAAAAGTATGGATTGCAATCTTGAGGCTCAATCCGTTGACATGAAGAATTGGTTTTGTTCAAAAAATGCGAAGGGTTGTAAACTGTAGATCATCGTCATGATATTCAAGAGGGGAGCTTCAGAGACGTGAGCGGGGGCGACGAGAGAAACAGGTAAATGTAAATTCTTGAAACTCCCTTGGATGATCATATTTTCTTGACCCAAATGGGGATTGTGGTGTATTTTTCTCTTGTATTGTGGATGAGGATGTCTATGATTAACTTGTATAGAACATGAATCATCTTGCAGAATGTACATCTTTTTGAAATGGTAGATTAATTAGGGTTTTTTGGGCTAGTTTTTAACTTGTATTTCACAATCATCATATCTATTGAAGAAAGGGACTTGTCACTCACTATTTGGTGAGTGCCTTTTATTCTACCATCATTTGTGCCATTTTCAAAAAGTTGCCAAAATAAAAATTACTTTTATGGTTGTGACATCATTAAAAAAATCTATTTTTCACAAATTCTGTCAAATTAGGGGTTTATGTTCCTCAAGTATGAAATATTTGTACCAAATTAATAAATCCAATATCGATTTCCTAGTTATTTCTTCTTCTTCTTCTTGATTTTCGTATCTTTCTCCAATCACTGCTAGGGATGGCAGTGGGGTGGGGAATCCCCATTTCCCACGGGGATCCGCCCTGAACGGGGTGGAGATTCCTCGAAATATACCCCGCGGGAGCGGGGACGGGGGCAATTTTCTCCCCGACTAGCGGGGTGGGGACGGGGATCATACTCCCCGTCCCGTGGGGATCCCCGTCCCGTTTTTCATGGGCCCCGCCAATTTATATATATTTTTATATATTTTAATTAAATTATTATAAAATAAATAATAT
This sequence comes from Scutellaria baicalensis, assembly GCA_005771605.1. Lineage (NCBI taxonomy): Eukaryota > Viridiplantae > Streptophyta > Magnoliopsida > Lamiales > Lamiaceae > Scutellaria > Scutellaria baicalensis. The sequence continues at coordinate 24,203,406 of CM016725.1, read as the reverse complement.
TTTTATATACACATTAATAATAATACAAAGCTCTCGTTTCTCATCCTCTTCTAAATGCATTGAAGTATTGAAAAAATTAATGAAAATGTAATAATATAATTTATCATTGTATTTTTAAGATAGTATAATTAAATAATATACTATCTTTTATACAAATTGAATAATTTTTGGTGATTTTGTTGACATTTTAATTATATGTAATTTGTGAATTATTTTTATATATTAAAATATTATTTTTTTATACATTAAAAAAATAAAATAAAAAAACATTTTGTGGGTGGGGAATCCCCGCGGGACGGGACGGGGAAGAAATTTTTCCCACGGGGCGGGATGGGGAAAAAAAATTCCCAAGAAATTGCTTGCATATTTGTCTAAATTTTACTTTTTTCGGGATCAACTGGGCATGGCTATAAAAAGAAAAGGTATGCTATATAGTTAATATCATATATTTAAATTTATTAGGTTACTATATTATCAAAAAAATATTAATACCACACCCCAAGTTTACATTTTTAGATCCGTCCCTACATGGGGTCATCAATATTCAATTGTTAACTACAAATTTTTCATAGCATAATTTAGTATAGTTACATCTAACATTATCGGCAAAAACTTATATATCCTTAGGGCACATAGGCAGGGACGGATCTACATGAGACCATGGGGTACAAGTGCACCCCCATGAAAAATAAAAAAATATATATATATTTACTAATATACCCCTAACCATTTACATAATTACAATTATATATATATATATATATTCATTTACATTCTACCCTATTTTGCCATTATACAATGCATTATATTATACTTATTAAGGTTTGAATATCATTATTCATATTCATTAATTGATTCAACTATTTGTTTATTTGTTTATACATTAGGGTTTGTGTATTTTCATAAATGTGTATGAAATGTATTGATTTTATGATATTTGTGTTGTGATTTCAATGAGATCATGATTTGGGCTGATATTATAGTTTTAATTTCGTATGTAATTGAAGTTATATATTTCATGTATTGTATTCTCATGATGTGGTTTAAATCTCAAAGATTATTCATCTTCTTTTGACATAGAAAAAAATACTCAAACTTGCCACATGTTATCAATTCGAGTTTTCAAGTATTGATTTGATGACTCTTGAATGAAGTCTCTGACATATTCATTGAAGATATGCAAAAGGATGATAGGTTTCAAGATTTACTTGATCTTGATGCTCTTTCAAAGAAGCTAGTAGAAACAAACAAGCATGTCACTTATCCGTTAGTGTATTTGTTTATCAAGTATGTATTTGCATATTTTAGTTGAACAACTTTTACGTACAATGTTTTTCTGTTATATATTCATTCGCACCCCCATCTTTCAAATCCTGGATCCGCCACTGACATAGGGGCACGGATTTAGGTGTTATATACATGCTTTTTAGGTGTTATATATACTCTATAGGTGTTATGCTTCTTGGTGTTATAAATATACCCTACATGTATCATATGTATATAAGAGTATACATATGATACGTGAAGAATATATACATGATGATACTTATAGAGTATATATTTCACATCATATGATGATTAATTTGAGTTTCACATCATATGATGATTAATTTGAGGGCACAATGTCCCTACGACACACAAGTGTCACTCAACATTAAAAGCAAAAGATGAAGACAACAAGATCGATCCTTGCTGATCATGAAATTGATGAGACAAACTTGACGACCAAACCTAGTACAAACATAATGGGAAACCTACTAGATTGGCTTATGGAGGAGCAACCACCGGTGGAACCATAGGCACTCCCACCCGGACCATTTTCCGGTGGGAATGCCAGGGTTGTGCCGGTCGAGGGCACTACATGAGACCGTGGGTTCGTTGTTGGGACACCACCCGATTCCAATGGTGAGGATGTCGGAGGAGAAAATAATGTCTCGAACCAGTGTAGGTGGATCAACAAGTACAGGAAATTGTTGCGGTTCTGCATCAAAACTCGATAAATTTTAAACAACGATCAATAAATAATGTCATATTTTAATATGTAACACAATTAATGACCGACCAATAAGTTCGACTTACGTGTCCAACTATTAATAGCAAAAATAAAATAACATGCATAAAAATCTCACAGGAAGTTTGTTAACTTGGCTACATCTTAGCCCTGAAAAGAAATAACTTGATACTATTATACCATAAAACTATTCTCTTTGTATAATTTATATTTGGAATCATGTCTAGTAGTGTTGCATGGATCAACATATCAAAGAAGTATAGAAGTGGATAACAGAAAGCATGACAAAACAATGAAATAAAAAGGTAAAGTTGAAGAAAGTATTAGTATGAACTATGAATACAAACCAGGGCATTTAGGCTGGAGAGATGTGGACAACCTGCAGAGAAAACAGAGAAGATCATTGTGCAGTTAAGCCCGAAAAACAGGAATGAAATCGAATAGTCCTAAAACAGAATTAATTTTAAGACCATACGTTGTCCCAATGCTTCCACTGATAAAGCCAGTGTAAGTGCAAGAAGCCACACTGCATCCTCCACTCGATTCCTCTATTGTTGTGTTTCCGAGCATGAGGTTGCTGTTCGTGCACTCCATGCTCGAACAAGAAACTGCCAACGAAGCTGGCATGCACTTCAAACTGCAAAAGAATCCAAGTAAAACAAGTGTTAAATGCACTACACTATGTAACACGAGGTGTAACATCCTCGACTGCTTGGCATTGTTGACTCACTCACGACTCCCTGGTCCGCAGCTGCACTGCACGCAGTGACTTGCTGTTATGGCATAGCTTCCGTTGGGCACCACTAAGCCATAGTCGGAGGCGTAGCTCATTATGTTTTGGAAATGCAGCGGAAACGATTACATTGAAATTTGTTTCTTTCCAAACACACTTCTAAAATTATCAAGGAGTGAGAGAAATAAAATATTTACATAAATAAACATATTTGGAATTTGTAAAATAAAATTCTTTATTAAAATCTTCTATGACCTTGATAATATCGGCTACCGGCATGCCACGTTCGCGTACCCTGTCCTAAAACATTTAAGCATATAGGGGTGAGTGCAAGAAAAATCACTCAGTGGGGTGGAAAAAAGGGCACACATAAGCACATCACTTTAAATCGTCAATTATTCACTGCACATAACATAGAAGATCAACATAACATTTCCTTGGGTCTTTAAGCCCAGCATGAATTTGGAGTTTTAAATCCAACATAAATGGACCATAATTGAAACCCTCGGGTAGCTAGTTTGCCATGAAATCTGGAGTCTTTAAGTCCAGCGTGAAAGGGCCATATTTGAAACCCTTCGGGTATTTAACCCACCGTGAATTGGAATTCCACCATGAACATTAACATTACATATATCACATTAAATTGGAAATAAACGCTGAAGGTCAACGTTCAAATCCCATAAGAGCATCATAATCACTTTGATCACACATTACATGGTCGCATTTAGTCAAGCACGTTCACATTAATATAAAGCAGGATACAACAAGAATTTACCCCCACCTTCGAATACTGCAATTCTCGTCCCAAAAGCTTCCGTTTAGCACGCTTTCCTATTCATGTCCTTTGTTCGAATCTCCTACAATTTTAGGAGTCGTCTTAGTCTCTATCTTAAATATCTATAAAAGATACAGTATTACGTTCTAAGATATGACAATAACAGAAAATTCTAGGACGAGGGTGTACTCGAATATCTAGGGTTTAAGGTAATCGTAACCCTAAACTGGGTTTTTCCTGCTTGAAGCTTAAAACGTCGTTTTCATCAATTGGAGATTAAAACTAACATTTATAACGCGGTACAGTATAAAATATACTAATCGTTGAATTTTGGGGTCGAAATACAATTTATGTACAGTTCTAGGGTTAAATTATAAATTCAGCATAGTTCTAGGGTTTAAAATGCAGTTTCAGCATATTTCCAGGGTCAATGTGCAATATCATAATTTCTGGATTCAAACTGCAATATAAATAAAATTCAGGGGTTGGAATGCAATATCTTATAATCTGCAGGGCTGAAATGGAATAAATAAAGGTGCAGGGGCTGAATTATAATTAAAGGAAAGTTGAGAATTTACAATTTAGTCCCTGCAGAAATCAAAATTTCAAAATCAACCTAATCTCCACACCCCTTCCTCCCCTGCCCGCCGTCCCTGCTGCCCACTCCGTTCGCCGCCGCCTGCCAACATTGCCTGCGACGGGCCTGTCGCCGACTCACTCCCTGCACGGCGCCGCCACTCACAGCGCCGCCCCCCACTCCAAACCCGCACATAGTTTAGTAACTTAGAAACAGAGACGTAGTTTTAGTAAATGTGTGATGGAGTCAACAACACGTCAACGAAGCAACTTGGGAAGATGAAGAAGAAATTCTCGGAGATACCCAAGTTTACCATACATTGGTATGTTTTAAATTTCGAGGACGAAATTTCTTTTAGGGGGAAAGGATGTAACACCCAAAATAAGTACATAATTCATACATATATACATATGCGTGTGTATTATTAGGTGGTAGCCCAATACTTGGCCCAAAGTGGGAGCCAAATATTAATTTTCTCGGCCCAACTAAAATCATGAAATAGCCCAAAACTAGAGCCCAATTATTCAGTTCATTCTTTGAGGAAGCCTTGTCATCACACTTGGTTCTTTGCTTGCTTCACACGTGTAGCTTTTCTTTGCACCTGTACAAGTGAATTATCCTCCTTCTTCCCTAAATTTTCGATTCATCAAACACAAAGAAGGGAAAGGGGGAATTTTACGAAAAGCTTGTGGGACTTCAAGGGGTAAAATTTATTGTTTCATGCAATTGTTGTGTCACAAGCTTGAAGTCCCTATGAAGAAGACAATTAATTCGCATGTGAGTAAAACATGGCACCCTATAAGGACAGAAACTCAAAAAAGTTAATGGACAAAATTGCCAAAACAAATAAGTTAATGGGTAAAATTGCCAGAATAGATAAATTACTGGGCGAAAATAGTGTGAAAACGGGTGCACGTGCTAACACATACGAAGTTAGCCCGATTTGGCAGTTCAGGCTGAATTAATTGGGTCAAATTTTCGAATTTTCAAAAGTAAAGGGTAAAAATTAAATTATCAGCCCGAAAAGATAATGGGAAAACTTGACAGAACCAATAAATTAATGGCTAAAAAGTAATTAACTCTTAATGTATATAATATTAGTGGTTAAAACAAGGAATTTCTTGGATAGAGATGATTGCAAGCATTTGTGGTATTAATATGGAAAAAGAAGAGCAAAGACTTCTTGGTCTTCCACTGAAGCTTAATGTGCGCATTAATTAGTTCCTCCAAATCACAAAGTGGAGTTTAAAAACTATATATTTTTCATTTCCATTAATTCCAACTTAATATCTTCTTCTTTTTCAACTTGCAATTATGATTTGCTCCCACTTGAAAACTGATCCCCAC